>AWOL01S0155558.1:0-10738 GCA_000715115.1 Nicotiana otophora
AGTAGTAATTTAAATGACTCTACACATATTTCTGAAACATCATCTGATAATAATATAGATTATAAACAATTACATGAAGATTTCTGTATAGAAGATAATGAATTAGAAATTGAAGATGAGACACCACTTACACCTAGTAGTGTTGGAGTTAGTAGCAGGGGTGGTGGTCGTGAAACTAGTAGTAGACCACCTGTGGCCCCGACTACTAATCGGAGGAAAAGAAGTAAAGTTTGAAAATATTTTGATGAAATAGAGAATTATGATAGAGTTAGATGCAAACTTTGTAAGGATGATTTTAAACATAAGACTAGAGGAAGTTTATGGGGGACTGGAATACTTAGTAGACATTTAATAATTACTCATCCTATAGAATGGGGCTCTGATTTAGATGAAAATCAAGGAACTCAAAACCCTAGTACTGGAGGACTTATGAAATATGATAAAATGAAGGATCGTGAGGAGTTAGCAAAAATAATTGCTTTGGGTTGTCTACCTTTTTCTTTTGCTTCTTCATCATATCTAACTATGTATATTCAAAAGATTTATAATCCCTTATTTAAAGGTATACCTAGAAGTACTTGTAGATCTGATATCTTTAGACTTAATGGACAATATCAGACATACATACGTTATTTGTTTGACCACCTTCCTTGTAGAGTTTCTCTAACTTCTGATATTGGCCATGTTGTAAATGGAAATGATTATTTAACAATTATATATCATTGGATAGATAATAATTATTGTATGCAAAAACGTATTATCGCTTTTAAATATGATGAATCAAAGTCATACTACTATTTTTGTAAGTACTACTATTTGCGAAGTTGTTGAATTTTATAATCTTAGTAAAAAAGTATTGTGTATGCCTTTTGATAATGCTTCTAACAATAATGCCGCTATTTCAACTAGACAAAATTTTTCATGTTAGGTGTGCATGCCGTGTTTATAATTTAATCGTTAAAAGTGGTCTTGACTTATTTTAGACTGAGATTACTCATGTTAGAAGAGCAGTGGGTGTTATTCAAGGAAATAATAGACAATCTAGAATTAGGGAATTTAAGACTATGTGAACGGAGCATAACCTTAAACCCAGATTCGTGCCAGATGAAATTGTTACTAGATGGAATTATACATACTTATTTTTAAAATATTGCTACAAATATAAATTGCCAATAATTGAAGTTGCTAATGCGCATTGTACTGATCCAAACTGTATGTTAACAACTAATACTTGGGAAGCCATTAATGATGTTGTTCAATTTGTACATAAATTTTATACAACTACTGTTGAGTTTTCTGGAGCATATTACCCTACTGTTACTATGGCTTTAGTACATATATCTGAAATTTCTTTTCTACTCTCTGAATTTTAGAAGAAAGGAAAATATAAGTATGTTGTTGAAAAAATACAAGCCAAATTCAAAATATATTTCTTTCCAATTCCTCCGATTTACTTAATTGGTGTTGTTTTAAATCCTTCTATAAAGATGTCTAATTATCACCAATTAATCAATGTTTTATATAGTTATATGGAGATTGACCAACTGAAACCTCATATATATAAAATTTATTGTATGAACAAGCTAAATGATTATTTACAACAATTATATAATTATTATGCAAATATAATTGATGATGCTGCTATTAATGTAGGCAATGTTAATTCCTTTATGCATTGTACTACTTCTACTGTATCTTCTAATATGGATGAAGATGAAAGTCTTGATGGTTATAATATTTGGGCTACGTTTCCTTCCACTCAAACCAGTAGCAGGAACATTGATGAACTTCAATTCTACTTGCAAAAGCAATCAGAGCCTCGCAATAAGGAATTTTCTCCGTTGGGATGATGGCATGAGAATGAAAAGTAATTTCCTGTTGTTTCCGCTATGGCTCGGGATGTGCTGAATGTGCCAATTTCAACTATTGCATCAGAGAGTGCATTTAGTCAAGCAAGACAACAACTAGGAGACATCCGTCACTCATTGAGATGCAATGCTTTGGAAGTTTTAATATGTTTCAGAGATTGGATTAGATTGGAACGAAGAAATCAGGGACGTGAAGATGTTGATAAACCAGAAGACAAGGAACTTGGAGATATATTAACACATGGTCACCCATATGAATTTAACACTCCAGAAGATGGCCAAGAAGTTCATATTGATTATGAAGAACTTACTAAGGTAATGCAAAACCTTTGAAGTTCTAGATTTATATTTAATAATTAAACTTTGAATTTACTCTTTTTCGTTAGTTTAGTTGTTGTTAAATGTAAACTTTAATTTGCAAGTTTGAAATAAAATAAGAACTTGTAAATTATAAGTGCAATTATTTTTCATCTTCAGTGTATTTATATTATCTTAAATTCTTAATGAAATATTCAAATATAAGAATTTTAAAGTCTTTGCATCCTTTATTCAAACACTCTTTTTATAAGATTATTTTTTTGTTTCATATTTTTACTTTAGTTATAGAAAATATATATATAAAAAAAAAATTACACAAACCTAGCCTGGACCGGTAGGCCCGGAACCGTTCCAGTTCCATTTTTGACCGGATGGGGCCGGATCCGTTAAGCCCGGTTTGTCGAACTCGAAACCCGTCCCAAATTGGTGACCGGTCGGTTACTTTTTTTCTCGACCCGGACGAGCCCGACCCACTAGAATAGTCTATGCAAAAAGAAGCTTTAGATAATTGTGTGTGTATATCTTATTTTGTGTCTCAACGTTTTTTTTAAAATTATTCTTATCAAGTCATAATTCAGAGAAAATTCCTATCATGATACAGTCCACTAAAAAACATTGCAACTTAATGGTACATATATAAAGGGATATTTTTATTCCTATACTCTATATGAAACTTTATTACCAAAAATATCCATGTTTACTTAATTATTCGGCCTAAACACGTTTTGTCTATAAATTCTATACAATTATTTAAACTAGAATCCTTTATGCAGTAGTATTCCTTTTTTAGAAGCTGGATTTTGGGATAGCGTAGGATTCTACCGAGATTTTTGCAACGCAATAATCGCAATGAATTAAGCCTGCAATCAAGTCATTTTTCTCACTATTCCGATACTCTACTTTTTCGATACTCTGCTTTTCTCTGTCTATTCTGGTTTCACAACCATAAGCGAAGCAATTATCTATAATTGTACTGAATTCCGCAAAATAATGTCGAAAATAGCTATTATGCTTCAACTAAATGGTAATTAGGATAGCTTTGGGAGATACAAAGATTTTAATGTTGACAGAATTATAGTCAGCGAAGATTCAAATTATAGTCAATTGAATTCTGCAATCGCAGAGCATCTAATGATCGATACATCAGAAAAAATCATCGAAATCAAATACATTGTCAACAGACATTGTTCTCCAATGGAAATTCGGAACGATATGGGAGTTCGAGTATACATGGAGACGAAAAAGAAAAACAAAAGCTTAGTAATGTATCCGCTATGTATAACAGTGCGTGATTTTGATTTGGAATGCAGTATCTCTAATTCGAACACAATTGCAGGTTTGCTCTGTTATATCAGTGGTGATGTTTGTTTATATTTCATGCGTTCTTCACTTTTTCTACAATATTTCTACAAAACAAACTACATAACAAGTGTAGTTCAACTGTTATGAATATAAAAGTATTGAATTTCACGTGTTCTATAATTTTATTACAAACTATCTACAATACATGTCAGAACTGTAGTTAGCTTTGATTGATTGCAGGTTCATCTGTAATACTGAAGTTGATTGATATGCCAACATTTCTGGCGATAATGGAATATGAAAGTATCATCATAACAGAACATACACCAAGTGTTATTGAAGTAGGCCAAGTATACAAAGACAAGCAAACAATTGCCAGTGCAATGAAGCATTATTCTGTCATGAACAAGTTCCAATTTAGGGTGAAAAGGTCTAGTGCTAGAAGGTAGGAACAGTTCAATGGTCAAAAATCATATCTTTGTTTAATTTGTAGTTTATTTGTATAGTTTGTAATATCATTGTATACAAATTATAGATAATTTGTAGTTTTTTTGTATATAAATTGTTAAATATAAAACTTTTATGCTTAAACAGCCTATTATTTTGTAGCTATATTTTTCATAACATTCTTTAAATTGTTTTTATTCTGTAGCTACTGCCTGGTATGTGTTGGGGACAATTGTACATGGCACTTCAAGTCTACCAGCATAAATGATTCAGCATCGTTCAAGGTTTAAAAATTCAATAGATTGCACACATGCTCTTTGATGGACAATACATACATACAACGCAAACCTACTGCCATGGTAGTTGGTATCATGGTTATAACAAAACATGCGGATCCTAAGACAATTTACACACCAAAAGACATACAAACTGATATGTTGTCTGAACACGGCGTGAACTTAATATATATGCAAGCTTAGAGAGCAAAAGAAACGGCTTTGGAATTTTTGAGAGGTCATCCTGCTGACTCCTACAGTCGATTGCCTAGTTATTTGTATATTCTGGAGAATACTTATCCGGGGTCAGTAGTTAAATTGCAGAAGACTGACGATGGTTGTTTCTTGTATGCATTTGTTACGCTTAGTACGCCAATCAATGGTTGAAAATATTGTAGGCCAGTTGTAGTAGTTGATGGGACCTTCTTGAAGTCGGCATACAGGGGAATAATGCTTACAGCTAGCACAATGGATGCAGCAAGTATTGTAGATTTATTGTAGAAATATTATTGTAAATTTGTTTTTTGTATGTATTTTTTATCCTCTATGGTTTTATTATGGAAATTGAATTTCTTTTTTCCACATATGATAGGTAGCATATTACCACTGGCATACGCTGTTGTTGATTTAGAAAATGATGCATCATGGAAGTGATTTTTTGAGCAATTCAAACATGCATATGGTGAAAAACCAAATATGTGTGTTGTTTCGGATCAAAATGAGAGTATCTTGAAGGCAACATCTATTGTTTATACCGTCATGCCACATTATGCTTGCATGTGGCATATTTGGACAAATATAAGGTCAAAGTTCAAGAATGATCGTCTAAAGTTAAGCGAATTGTACTTTGCCACGGCACGATCATACACGCTTGATGAATTTAATGAAAGAATGTCAAAGATTAAAGAGATCGACACACATGTTAAAGCATACCTATACGATATTGGCTATCACAGATGGTCTCGAGTACATACTATGGTGAACAAAACTTAGACCATGACATAAAACATTGCAGAATCATTGAATGCGGTAACAAAATATGCAAGAGAGCTGCCGATAGTAAAACTATTAGAGTACATGAGGACTCTTCTTGAACATTGGACTAATGAAAAGTTATTGAAAGCAAAGGGTACATTTACATACCTTGGAAAAAAATACAACAAAGAGTTGGAGGATAACATGACATTATCGCAGAAGCTGAGAGTAAGCTATATCCAATAACATCTGATCAATTATTCCATCAAACTAAATACATACAATCATTGTAGATAAAATGTTGAATAATTGTAGTTATTTTGTATATGTTTCTGAAAAGTTTTTTGTATGTTTGCAATGAAATTTTAGGTGAGGGCTTCAACAGATCACATCCATACAGTGATTGATAGTGCGAAGTGCTATATTGTTTGTCTTCAAAACAAGAGATGTAGTTGTGGACAATTCCATCTTGATGAACTTCCTTGTGCACATGATTTGGCGGCTTTAAGACACATGAATGAGTGTTATGAAAACTATTATTCTCCTTATTACACGAGGGAGAGCCTCTTGCATACTTATGAAATACCAGTAGACCCGCTTCCTGATGAAAGAAAATGGAATGTGCCACAACATATATTTGAAGAAGTTGTAATGCCACCTACCGGGAAAAGACAGCCAGGATGACCTAAAAAACAAAGATACAAACCATATGATGAAGTAAATGCAAATAAGTACAAGGTTTCATGTGGCGACTGCGGACTAGAAGAGCATAACGAAAGATCTTGTAAGAATGCTCCCAAGAGGAAATAAAATTTGATAAAGTCACAAGCTTTTTTGATAAATTGTGTTGAGGTGTTCTGGAGAATTATAGTTGAGGTGTAATTGTGTTGATAAATTGAATAAAGGCTGTCTCCTATAATGAAATATTTTGAACTCTTAATGTAGTTGGTTTGTATTTGTTTTGTTTAATTACTGAGTATATTAATTTTAGCCTTTCATAACTTGATTGGATTATGTATTTTTTGTATGTATAATACATAATTGTAGTTAAATTGTAAAGAAATTATATGCTAACAATAACGATATCAAGTACTAACAACTTTCAACCAAAAAAAAAAACAACAACAGATGTTTCCTATTCTAAGTAGCAGTATCCTAGATAAAATAACAAAACATAGGGTAAAACAATTGTAGCACAAATCTGCTACAAATAAACTTCAACCGACTTGTTCTTACATAACAATATTTCTACATCTTTACTAAAAACAGCTACAACTAAACAATCTAACAACCATTTTTCTACAGAAAAGGGCAACTAATTCTTCTTCTTCCGGACTTGTGTTCTCTCGTTCACAGCTGGTGCACCTTTTCTTCTTTCTAATCTTCCAATCACCTTGCTCTCACTAACTGCACCAATATCTTGCTTCTTCCTAGCATAATCCCAAAGTAGCACTCCATAACGTCTACGATGTTGATCAATATCAGAAAGGTCTTCCTTTGAAACTGCTAGCTCTCAAATGCTAACATATTCTGCAAATGCAGCCACGTATACACCACAGTCACTGCAAAAAAAAAATTAGGGGAAAAGATTTAGCATTCATTATAAAATAAAATCTATTAAATAGATAGAAGGAAAAATAATTTTTTCATACAGTGATCCCTCTTTTTGCTGGAGTATCTCACTGACCAACCACTGAATGTCAAGAGGGTCAGTAACACCTTTTTTAATGTATGCCTTTGTGTTCTTGTAGTTGATGTCTGGACGCTTGCCATAGAAGCCGATGCATGACAAGTAGAGGGGGATCATAACATCAAACTTGTTCACAACAGATTCAACAAGGTTGTGATTTCGTGAAGAGACCATATAATCATAAACATATAGAACCCTATCGGTAATGTCAAACACAACCAACGACCAATGAAATTTCTCCACAATGTTTATGGGCATAATCACAAAATCAACTTGATCCCATGCAACATTTGCGAGTAACCTATACCCCAATATGTATTCTGATACGACGTCCGACAACAACAAGCTTCTTTTCGGCAGGAGCATTAATGTACCTCTGATAAATTTGTTCAATTCTAGTCTTGAACATACAATCAGTGGTTGTAAACTGTATCTTGTTTTGAGGACCATACTTTCCTCTCTTTCTCAAATAGTATAAAATAACATCAATGTGCTGAAATAGATTTTATTAGTTCTCAATGCTTCCTACAATTTAACTACAATATATCTACAAAAAAAACTATAAAATCTGGGGATGACAGAATAATACATCTAGTCATTAAATTCTGACAGGGTATGTGTTTACCGAGTCGTTGAGGACTTGCCCGGGATGTGACAAAGTATAAAACCAGTCCTTTTTATCAACTTTCTCCACTCCAAGATCATACCACGACTTAAACTGGTTATCTTTTACAGAATAAGGTGCCTTCCTCCTATTTAAACACATAGCAATTACAATAAATATGTAGATTCAAGTGGAAATCCAAAAGACAAATGCACTCGAAAATATGAACAAATTGTATAAACTAACCTCTTCGAAACTGTATCGGTACCAAGGTACAACCACTTGTTGAATTCTTCCAACAAGTCAGGATTAACATCTTCTCCAATAACCCCAGTAAATGGATGCTTGATGAGGAAAATTAGAGGTCCAACAGAAGTGCTCCCACCAGAACTGTAAAAAGGGAGAAAGAGGGATCGGGCATGCTTTCCAGGCTGCTTTTGTAATGACCCGGCCGGTCGTTTTGAGAGTTATAGCCACTATCCCCTATTTAACTTCTTCTTTCATAATTATTTCTACTATTGTGACTTACCGGGAGGTTTCGTTTTGGTTTTTGGAGTGTTTTGGGACACTTAGTCCCTAAAACGGGAGCTTAAGTCTTAGGATTTTGACCATAGTCGAAACTATATGAAGACGACTCCGGAATGGAGTTCCGTTGATTCAGTTAGCTCCGTTAGGTGATTTTGGACTTGGGGGCGTGTCCGGATTATGTTTTGGAGGTCCGTAGCTTATTTAGGCTTGAATTGGCGAAAGTTAAATTTTTAGAGTTTTGGACCGGTAGTGAAAATTTTGATATCGGGATTGGATTCTGATTACGGAAGTTGGAGTAGGTCCGTAATGTTGAATATGACTTGTGTGCAAAATTTGGGGTCAATCAGACGTGGTTTGATAGGTTTCGGCATCTGTTGTAGAATTTTAAAGTTTCAAGTTCTTTAAGTTTAAATTGGAGGGAGATTCGTGATTTTAGCGTTGTTTGATTTGATTTGAGAGATCGACTAAGTTTGTATGGTATTTTAGGATTGGTTGGTATATTTGGTCGAGGTCCCATAGGCCTAGGGTGAGTTTCAGATGCTTAACGGCTCACTTGTGGACTTTGGAAGATAACAGATTTCTAGTGTTTTATTGCAGGCATTTTCTTTATCGCGTTAGCGAGGGAGTTCTCGCGTTCGCGTAAGAAATCTGGGAAGGGCAGCTGAATTACTCTTCATGTTCACGATGTTGTTCTCATGTTTGTAAAGGTGTGGAACCTTAAGGCTACGCGCTCGCGACATGGTTCTCGCGTTTGCGAAGAGGAACTGGTGGCAGGTGGGATTTGTACTTCGCGTTCGCGATGGATATCTTCTGTTTGCGAAGCTCTGAGGTAATTGGTCTATGCGTTCATGATGAGGTCTCGCGTTCGCATTGACGAAGTTCTCCGACTGAGTCTCCAGGCCATTTTGCCTACGCTCGAGCTGAGTAACCTTCACGTTCGCGAGTAGATCATCGCGTGCACGATGAAGGATTTCGGACTGAAGCAATTTTGTGCTTCGCGAACGCGGCGGTGTGGCCGCGTTCGCGAAGAAGGGATGCTTGAGATAGGGAGCTCAAATTTGGACGAGATTTTGAGGGAGTTTTCAGAGATATCGATTGGGTAATGATTGTTAACTCCTTTATGGTTATATCCCACTAATCTATGGTTGATTTCATCATTTAATTTCGGATTTTGGGGTTGAAATTGGGAACAATTTGGAAGAACTTCTTCAACAAAGATTTCGAGTTTTGAAAGGGAATTTGTGGTCGGATTTGAATAATTTTTATATGGTTAGACTCGTGAGTGAATGGGTGTTCGTATTTTATGACTTTTACCTAATTCCGAGATATGGGCCCTACGGGCGAAGTTTGAGTTAATTTTGGAATTTTTGTTAAAGTATTGATTTTATTAATTAGATGAGTCTATTATGGTTGTATTTATGATATGTAATTGCTTTTGGCTCGATTTAGGCCATTGGAAGCCGGATATTCGTGAAAAACACATTCTTACATATTGATTTAGCTTGGTTCGAGGTAAGTGGCTTACCTAACCTTGTGTGAGGGAAACTCCCCATAAGATTTGTACTATTATTTATATATGAGCGCCGTGTACGTGAGGTGAAGAGTACGTACACAGGCTAATTGTGTAAAAACCTGATTTGTTTTACTAAGTAATAACCTGATTTCTTTCTTATTTGAATTTCATCAGCATGTGTAGTATCTTGCTAGATTAGAATAGCATGCCTACTTGCCTTAACCGTTTACTTGAACTACATGCAACATGTTTAGTGAATTTACCTATCTTTCCTTAACTGGTACTTAGGTTGAATTGTGGAATTTTGTGTCGTAACTATTGAATTCTATTGTTTTCGCTGCATATTTACTTTGGGACTACGGAACGGTATTCCAGGAGATCTCCCTGTACTGCATATTTACTTTGGGACTACGGAACGGTATTCCGAGAGATCCCCCTGCACTGCATATTTACTTTGGGACTACGGAACGGTATTCCGAGAGATCCCCCTGCACTGCATATTTACTTTGGAACTACGGAACGATATTCCGGTAGATCCCCCTGTACTGCACATTTACGTTTGGGACTATGAGATGGTATCTCGGGAGATCCCCTGTTATGTTTATGTGTACCGAGCTGTTACCTTCTATGATTTCATTTTGTTAGATTTCAGCCTTTATTTCATTGCGGTATTACACTCTATCTTGTTTTATTATATATTTACCAGTAGGGACCTAACCTGACCTCATCAGTACTCGACTGACGTTAGGCTTGGCACTTACTGGGTACCGATTGTGGTGTACTCATGCTACTCTCTGCACATGTTTTTTGTGTGCAGATCCAGTGCTCCTTATCAGCCGCACTATCAGTGAATCAGAACAGCTTTGGAGACTTCAAGGTATATCTGCCGCGTCCGCAGACCTCGGAGTTCCCTTCTACTCTTCCCTATGTCCATTATCCTCTATATTTTCTTTTGATAGACTATGATGTATAGAGACACTAGATTTTCCTCCTGTAGTTTGTGATTCACGATGTTCCGGGTTTTGGGATTGTTGTGTATTTTTGAATAGTTGGTTAAATTTATATTTTTATTTCATTATTTCGCAAAAATGTTAGGCTTACCTAGTTGTAGAGACTAGGTGTCGTCACGACATCACACGGAGGGTAAATTGGGTCGTGACAAGTTGGTATCAGGGCTCTAGGTTCATAGGTATCGTGAGTCACAAACCGGTTTATTAG
>AWOL01S0155583.1:0-11874 GCA_000715115.1 Nicotiana otophora
TCTTAGGCCTCCAATATATTAAGAGATCTTTACACAAATAACCGGTCATATTAATTGTTTACTTTTTCTAGTCATATACATAGATTATACACAATTATGCACATGTAATACATAAATTATGCATATATTATACATTCACTGGCTATTTTTAGTTTAAGTAATAAGGTGAATGGCTATTTGGGTTAATTCTTCATATATTAAGGGCCCCAATTTTAAGTACTATGTGTCACATATATTTTATGTAATTATTATTAATAAAATATTTTAAAGTTTTAATTAAAGTTATACAATTGAGTGATAAAAAAGGATAAATTTCTCTCTCATTTAATTAAATGATGAACGTTATCAAATCTAATTTTTTCTCCTCTATGTAACACTCTTTTTTTAAATGTTTATAATGATTTTTACTTGCTAATTTTGACTCAGTTTCTCTGAATTGGCTATTTCTTTTCACCATAATTTATTGTTCCATCCATTAGAGAGTATTTGTTTTGTTCATCATTTTAAGAGAAATCCCCAAATGCAATAGGGCGTATTGTCTTAAGATAGGTTGTCCGTTGACAACTACATAATACCGAAAAGTTTGCCATCTACAGTTGTATGGAAATCCTAATAGAGATGGCACACGGGGCAGGTCGGTAGAAGTGGAAATCTTCATACGACTAGGGATGGAGAGTTAAAATTGTAGCTTTTATTGTCAGCTTCTTTTGCACTTCAATATTTTCCTTTTATGTAAATCTTTCAGCATACGAGGAAAATGAGATAAAACAATCAATGGGATGTTGCATCAGAAATTTGTTGGTTAACGTTAATTTCTAGCGCTTAAAAATGATATAATAAATATATTCTAAGTCATTCTTTGCATTAATACTCTAGTAAACTCCTATAAATATTTCAGCTATCAGTTGTAACTTGTTTAACTTTAAAATATTCAATCCGCAACCTTAAATATATGGAAACCTATTCAGTTGTACCAGTAACTGTGATATACGTAATGTTAAATGTGAAAAACCATTGAAACAAATAAAATCCTATCTCAACAATATAATTATCTGCAACAATCTAATTCAAAAGTCATAAATGTAATAACATATGTAATATATTTGTATATACAAATATATTCGGAGTCATTCTTGGATTCAAAGGTCACAAATGCAATAACATTTATAAAATTTTTACAGACACAAATATATTTGAACTCATTCTTTGCATGAATGATCTGGTAAAACTCCTTTATATATGTCAGCTCTCAGTTGTACCTATTTATTTGTAAAATATTCAATCCGCATTTGTGAGATTTCCCTATAACTCAAATCCGTGAAAACTTCATATTCTTTAGCAGAACCTGTAAAATCATAAACATAATGTTAATTGAAGAAACCAAAAAAAAAAAGAAAGAAATAACATTGTTAAATGTAGAATGAAAATTTACCTCGACAAATTTTTGTACAATCTCGCTGTAAATGATATATAATATTTGCATCCATTGTAGGAATCCTGTATTATAAAATATAGTGTGAAGATATAAGTACGGAAAAAACTATATAAATCAGTTTAAATGTACTTTAAACTTTATCAGAACTGATCATCATATAAACTACCTTTATGCTTTATTAAATGTGAAACACCCCAAGAGGTAGTAACACATCATGGAGTAGGGTAAAAAATAATTAAGGAAGAAAGATGGGATTTATTGTAGGGCGGAGGAAATAAGAGGAAGAGTTGTTTAATGCATATGTCGATCTTCAAGCACAATACATTTGAATAGAGCAGGAAAAATATAATAATACTAATATAGGGAGAATCTATATTTAATTAAATAGAAATAAAAAGTCTTTAAAATTTTGCCAAGGAAAAGCATATATTTACGTGATCATTTAAATGTACAACAATACCACAATTTGAGATTCGTGGTGAAAGGATTCGGATGGGATTACAGTTGGTACAAACAGAAGATGAGAAAATACTAGTTGGCAAGTGCTACTGGAATTGAAGCAGTATAAGGTTCTGCTAATCTTATGAACACCAGTATTCTAGTTTTTTATATTCACACATCAATTTAAGAGTATAAATAACAACATCGGCATTATCCGTAAGAGAGATAGCTAACGAACACATCATAGAGCAAGGTAAAAAATAATTAAGGAAGAAAGATGGGATTTATTGTGGGGTGGACGAAATAAGAGGAAGAGAAGTCAACGTTTGGTTTAAATAAATATGAAGAAGAATAGGCGTTTCCTTTGAAGGAGTAAAGAGAGGGCGTGTCTTTTAATGGAAGACAAAGAACGCTTACATACGGCAAAATGGCAAGATATAAAAAAATCGGTAAAATAGATTTCCTGATTGGTCTAATATTGCTGCAACTAAAAGTATTTTTCTGATCATTAGGGATTGTTATGAGTGCGGGAGAGTGGTAGAGTAGCATATGAGTTCTGTGATAGGATAGCCACATACCTTGAGGGAAGCTTAGAGCAATTTGGGAACCGTGATGGGCATTGACTAGGACCATGGATTTCATTTGGATGCAACATGACTTCGAGTTTGGAATGCATTGTTAGACTTTTAGATGATGTCGATGGGGAAGGAGGAACCTTGGCAGGTCCCAGGGTTATGTAATTGTAGCTTCAAGCTAAGTGGGAGATCCACATCGTCTATGATTGGATTGAGTAGTTGTCAACTTGTGCGGTTTCTGGTTGTCGGTGTATTGATGGGTTATTACAACTAAGGAAAGAAAACATCAGTGGTAACTTGAGCAAATGATTTGAGGAATGTGTGCTAGCTTTGGCCTTATCGATTCATGTTCAGTTCTTGGGTAGACTTAAAGTCTATGCTTCATGTGGATATGATGTATAAGGAAAGGAATTCAACCGGTTGCTTCTTCGCAAGGGTGTTCATGTGCTAGCAGAGCCTTGGAGTTTGATTATATCAGTGGTTAAGTCAGAGTGGGTGACTCTCAACAATGGTTCTAGTGGGTTCAAAAATTCAAAGTGCAGTGCCTAAGGATTTCGAATCCGTGGTACGGCTAAGTGTCGAGTTTTGGCAGCGGATTATGGAAAAGGGGACTTGGAATGTTCTATGTTGTCTACAATCTACGGTGCAGCATCGGAGAAACGAGAGAAAATAACTTCGGAGTCATGGAAGAATTTTCAGAATATGTGTACCAGTTGAAGATGCGAAAATGCACATAAGGAGGGTATGATATGGTTCGTGGGTTTTGGAGGCAGCGTGGTCTCTTGAAATAAGGTCACTCAGGATGAGTGCGGATTTGGGTTCATGATGTTTTGAATGGAGCTATTATTATTTCTAGGGCAAGTCCCGAGTAAATTAGAAGGAGTGGCTCGGTTGGTAATGGTTGAATCAGCACGGTTATGGCTGTGGCCAGTTTCTCCAACGTGAAGTATACATGTAGTTTGTGGTTGTACACTTGGGCTTGAGCACCACCACAACTTGGTTGATTTGGTAGGTATTCGATTCGTATGGCTTTGTTATGTAAAGGGATCTCCGGAAGAGTTATGGCAGTTTAGATCACGACATGAGGTTGTATTTTCTGCGGTTTTGGAATTTAGTTGCGTGTTGCAATGGTTCTCCTGAAATGAGTTAAGTAAAAGGTTTCTATATGATGAAGTGCTTATCCTATTAGTGGGTCAGGGGGTTATTATAGAATCCTGGTATTCTCACGTATTGGCATGTTAGGTCCAGTAAGCGGCATGGGAAATTGGAAGCGGAGGATCAAGGTTGCGGTTCGGTGTTGACAAGAATGTCACGAGCTCGGATGATCAAGAAAGAATTCGGATGTTTAGAGTAAGCTGGTGTTGTCTTTAGCATCACCTGAGATCGGTGTCATGTATAAGAGGCTTTGTGTACTAATTTGCGGCTTCCTGAATTGCTTTACAGCATTAGTATGACCGGTGGTATGGATGTGCAGACTTGTTACCTGGTGCGGAAGGTCGTGGGAGCGTATCCCACGGGAAGATTGCATAAGTGTGACAGATAGTCAACTGATTGATTAAAGGTTGGAACCAAGTATGGAGATTTGGTTTTAGCGCTAATGTGAAAATTTATGTCTGAAGGGCGCTCGGTTCATTTGGTTGTGGAATGTGGAAGTTTGTTCCGGATTTGACGGCTATTCTTATGTGTCGTGAATATGTCATTGTGGGTCCTTGAGTGGCCATTTAGCCAAGCATGGTATGATCAGAATCGGTTTGAGGTCCGTGGATGGATCTAAATATGAATGTGGGCTCTATATCAGGCCGGATATGCTCATCTCAGCATAGCGTTGTTTTCGGAAGGGTCTTTGGGCCTTGGATGTTATTTCTGTCATCAGCTATTTCGTGTAATCTATATTATACCAGGTGGGTTGTGAGGTGGTTTGATTATTCTCACTCGTATTGAGATCCCGTATGGTTTGTGGTATTATGTGAGCAGGATGGCTCTCGATATACGGATTATATATCACACCTTAGTTGTGCTTGAGTTTTGTAGCGCGTAACGCTGCCCGTCTTCGCAGGATTTGTATTATGCACTCGGCATGCTTATGGTTGATATTCGGGCATTTCATGAGTATTGCATGGGCTGCTTTCCATCATCGACCCATGAACCCTTGGACGCGCCCCGTGGCGTCCTGGCAAGCCTCCCAACGCCTAACACCACGGTCGGGCCCGTGGTCTCGGCAACGCCAAGTGATAAACGCGCATGTGCCTCTGTCGCCCCACCGATAATCATTATCAGCGCCCAGCAACTAGCAAAGGCCAACAGTGCCGTGTGCACAGACAATGCCGCGCGCGCAGATCCTATGCCAAGCGCCAGTGCCCAGCCGTAGACAGATCCAAATAGTGCTGCACGCGCAGACCCTGATGCTTAAGACAAACTTGCTGCCATCGGACTTGCTTCTACCTTGTAGAAGACTAAGTCCTTTTCATTGTAATTATAGAGTAGTTTTACATCATTTTCTTTCAGTGTGCTTTTACAGCTTTCATAGGTCAACTCATGAAACTTTGATTTATTTGTTTACGTATTATTAAGGAGGTCCAAAGCATTCAAACAATCAATCATTTCTCTATACTGGCGTCTCTCTCCCCCGACACCGCATAGCATTTTGTAATAGCTTTCATCATCATCAATTTAATCAGCTTTCATCATCAATTGCTCATTTCCGCTGTTCAATTGCTCACGACATTAGTTTTTCTGTACGACACTGAAAATCTAGTCTAGCGTACGGAGGGGACCTCAGTTGGAAGACAACAACCGCACTGACATCGGTTGCTTAGCCTTACGTCGCCCTTCCAAGAAATTACAGCAAGGCGCCGCATAACAGTTGGTATCAGAGCCTAGGCTCGACATCGGACGAGGGAACGCATTGCCATTACCACCATTTCTGACCATGGTGAATTACGGGGATCGCATCGCGACCCTTCAAGAGACGGTTGACGTATTACGGCCCATCGTGGATACGGTGCCTGATCTAAAAACTAGCCTAGTGCAAAGGTTGGACGACTTGGATCGCAGAATGCGGTAGGCAAAAGTTAACATAGTAAACATCAGTCGCGACTCTGAGGAAGACCAGCAAACGGCAGCCGTCGAGGCAACCGAAATTCATGGCAAATTCGAGGACCTCAAACAGGAGCATGCCGAGGATTTAGCCCATCGGGAACTAGAGGCAGACTGACTGACTGACATACAGCAAACCATAGACAACTTGACAGGCCAGCTCAATGTTGTCAATGCTGCCCTTCAAAGCCTACTCAAAGGAGGCGAAAACCAAATCAGGGGTGCTATGAACATTGCCCCTATGACACAAAAGCTGAAAATCCCGGAGCCAAAGCCATACATCGAAGCTCGGGATGCTAAATAAGTGGAAAATTTCATCTTCGACATCGAACAATACTTCGATGTCGTAGGATAGTTGGAAGAAGCCAAAAAGGTAGCAACTGCTACCATGTATCTTCAAGGCGATGCAAAACTCTGGTGGCGAGTGAAATACGAAGCCATCAGGGTCGGTGAAGACACTCTCCGAACATGGGCAGAACTGAAGGCAGCCATACGGCTGCAGTTCTTCCTCGAAACTATGGAATACAATGCACAGAGAAAGCTGCGTGAACTCCGCCACACCAGGTCAGTGCGGGATTACATGCGAGAATTCTCTGCACTCATGCTAAACATACGGTATATGGGGCACAAAGACAAACTGTTTGCATTCATAGAAGGTTTAAAACCTCATGCTCGTATGGAGATGCAAATACAAAAGGTAGATACCCTGCCCAAGGCCATTCAAGCTGCAGAGTGCCTTGGGGATTATCATATGAAAACTCAAAAGGATAGGCCCCAGCCGCCTATCCGAGGGAGATACAATGGGAGCCAGCCTAGCAACAGTGGCCCTAACAGAAACAGAGGAGATCGTGGTGCATCCAAATCTAAGACTCCTTCCTCAAGCAGCAAAAATGTTGCATCAGTCAACAATAATCAGGGGAGAAAGCCCCCTTCAAAATGTCATCATTGCGGCGGGAAATATTGAAACAATCAATGCCCAAATACACAGATCAATGTGCAACAGACTGTTGAAGATGAGTCAGATCATGACGAATCAGACGGCGCAGAGCAAGTAGGTGCCTTCAACGCATTTGTTGGCTCCATTCCTAATATCTTGGCGGGAACCAATGCTGGCAACCCTAAGAAAAACACATGTCCAATCGCCAAGAAATGGAAAGAAAACGCGGATGAGAAGCCTCCCACCACACAAAAGAGGACCTTAATGTCCGTCGACATGAAAGTAAACGGCAAACCCATTCTGGAATTGATAGACACGGGTGCTACCCACAACTACCTGGCCTCAACGCAGGTGCAACACCTCGGTCTAGCAGTGCAAAAGAGTAGGGGTCGTGTCAAGGCTATCAACTCTCCATCCCAGTCAGTGAGTGGAATAGCCAAAGAAGTGCCAATGAAGCTTGGCCCATACAAGGGAATATTCAACCTATGCATAACTATCATCGATGACTTCGAACTGATAGTGGGATTGGAATTCCTCAGGCAAACCAGCACCGTCCCGGTACCATATGCCAACATGCTCCTAATGATGGGAGACAACGGGGCCAAACCCGCACCATACCGTGCATACCTATAAAGATGGCCGCTGAAAACATCTCGGCCATGCAGTCAAAGAAGGGAATCAAAAGACCTGAACCTACGGTTTCGGCTTCCCTCAACATCATCAATCAAACATCATATCATCGGCGTCCAATAACTCATGGCGCCCCTCAGTGTGTGAAGACTTTTCAAGCATGCCAAAAGGACAAGTCGGATCGCCCAGCACAAGCGCAACTCTTGGAGCCACTACCTGTCCCACAGAGATCTTAGGAAAACATTTCCCTGAATTTCATCATAGGATTACACAAGGTCGGAGATTTTGCAACCATATTGGTGGTAGTATACTGGTTTTCCAAGTAAGCTACCTTCATAGCAGCCCCACATAACATATCGACAGAAGAGACAACTCTACTCTTCTTCTCTCATATTGTCAAATATTGGGGCATGCCCAAAGACATCATTAGTGACTGCGACTCACGCTTCACTAGCAAATTTTGGACCCATCTCTTTAGATGCCTCGGATCCAAATTGAGTCATAACTCAAACTTTCATCAACAATCAGATGGCCAGATAGACTGGTTCAGTGACATGCTGGAGGAATATCTATGCCAATTTGCAACCGGGTCACAAACAAATTGGGTGAAGCTTCTGGATGCTACTCAGCTGTGTTTCAATTCATAAAAGTGCGCCCCTACAAACAAAAGAGCTTTTGAAATTGTTACCGGATAACAACTGCTACTCCCACAGACTGTGAATGCACCAAACATGCCAACATCTTATCGAGCTGCCAGTTTCTCGAAAGAATGGGAGAAAACTTGGGAGATAGTGCGGAGCTATCCTGTCAAAGCCCAAGAGAGGGAAATGAGGTATGCCGAACAAAACCTTCGCTTTGTCCAACATCAAGCAAGAGACAAAGTGATGGTAAGAACCCCGAGGCGGAACTTGTTTGCAAAGAGGACCTATGACCCTCGCCTATTGCAAAGATACATCAGACCCTTGTCAATTGAAAGATGCATTGGGAAATCCACATACCAGCTGAACACACCAGCCTGGTAGAAAATCCATCCAGTCTTCATATCAGTCGCCTCAGATCATTTCAGAAATACATGGAAGATCATTCAGAAAGCCACCTCATAAGACCGAGGGGAACAGACCTCCCATCCAACAAGAGCCTGACCAATCATCATCATGCAGGTAAGGCTCTGAGGACGTTGCCAACTCAGGTGGGGCAGAATGTCATGGGCTACTTTCTATCACCGACCCATGACCCCTTGGATGCGCCCCGTGGCGTCCTGGCAAGCCTCCCAACGCCTAGTGCCACGGTCGTCCCCGTGGTCTCGGCAGCGCCAAGTGACAAGCGTGCATGTGCCTCTGTCACCACATCGATAATCATTGCCAGTGCCCAGCAGATAGAAAGTCCAATAGTGCCATGCGCACAGACCATCATGTTTCCAACAGCGCCGCGCACACAGACAATGACGCGCGTGCAAATCCTATGCCAAGTGCTAATGCCCAGCCGCAGGTAGATCCAAATAGTGTTGCACGTGCCGATAACAATGCGTGCGCAGACCCTGATGCTCAAGACAAAGTTGCCACCTTCAGACTTGCTTCTACCTTGTAGAAGACTAAGTCATTTTCATTATAATTGTAGAGAAATTTTATATCATTTTCGTTCAATGTGCTTTTACAGCTTTCATAGGTCAACTCATGTAACTTTGGTTTTTTTTAATCATTATTAAGGGGGGCCAAAGCATTCAAACATTCAAGTAATCAATCATTTCTCTGTACTGGTGTCTCTCCCCCGACACCGCATAGCATTTTGTAATAGCTTTCATCATTATCAATACAATCAACTTTTATTATCAATTGTTCATTTCCGCTGCTCAATTTCTCACGACATTGGTTTTCCCCGTACAGTACTGATAATCTAGTCTAGCGTACGAAGGGGACCTCAATTGGAGGACAGCAACCGTACTGACATCGGTTGCTTAGCCTTATGTCGCCCTTCCAAAGAACTTCAGGAAGGCACCGCATAACACTATAAGCATTACAGCTCGATGTGTGTTTTCTTTAGATTATTATGTGTGGATCGGGTGGCACGCCGCCACGGGTATATGGTTGGATCGGGTGGCACGCCGCCACAGATATTATGGTTGGATCGGGTTGCACGCTGCAACGGTATCATATGTGGATCAGGTTGCACGCCGCAACAGTGTGTTATTGAGTACAGTTTCCCATATCTATTATTGCGTGTTTTGCTTCTCATTTTCTGAGGAAGGTTCATAACATCATTTTGGTTGTTTAATAAGTTACGTGGGTTGAGTAGTTCTTTCCAGAGTTCATTTTTCCTTATGTATTATATTCGAGTTTGTATCTTGTTGGCATATTGTGGCATTATATGAGACTTTTGGCAGTGTCTGAGGTGGCTTATTGTCTAAGCAGCTTGTACTGGGTGAGACGAGATTATTGGACCTGGGATAAGTACGATCAGATTTATATGAAGCATATTAAAGAGTAAATATTGATATTCAGTCCAAAATGAGATAATGGTTCTTGTCGGGAGGAGAAACTCCATGAATTGTGATTCGGCAGATGGTTATGAGTTTCTACACATCTGTCCTGTCGTGGCAGTATTGCGAGAGTTGAAACGGGACTTATATGCTTCATGAGGTGTGTTGTGGGCATCTGATTCGTGGAATTTTGGCTATTGTTGTCAGAGGATGTTATTATGTTCATGTGAATAACGCGGTACATGGTGTGAATTCGGTAAGAGTATAACATCACGTATTAGTACATCGTGTAGTGATTGATACGGTGTTCGTATGTTTGGAACAGACCTGGTAGAGAATTGCAAGAATTGGAATTTGGCTCTAAGGCTAATTTTATTAAATAAAAGCGAGAATCTTCATATTTGCTCAAGCTAATGTGCTCAACTGAGTTGTGGTAGCATGTCTAGATGCATGAGGTGTTAAATAATGATTTCGGACAACTCTAGAGCAGTTCTTAGCACGTTTGAGGATGATTGTATGTTTAAGTGGGAGAGAATGTAACGACCCGACCGGTCGTTTTGAGCTTTAGCACGTCGTTCGACGGTTTGAGGCCTTGAGTAGCTTCACTTCAGGTATTATGACTTATGCACATGGTCAGAATTGAATTCGGGAAGTTCGAAGTTGATTGGGAAAGAGAATTCTAATTTCGGAAGCCTTAGGTTGGAGAAATTGACTAAAGTGTGATTTTTGAGTAAACGACCTCGGAATCGAGATTTGAAGGTTCCAATAGGTTCGTATGATGATTTTGGACTTGGGCGTATGTCCGGAGCGAGTTTTGGATGACCCGAAAGTATTTCGGCGCCTATTGTGGAAGTTGGCAATTTGGAAGCATTCCATAAATTTGGGTTGAAGTATATTTCAATGTTATCGATGTCCGTTTGGGATTTCAAGTATGGTGATTCTTTTATTGGGAGCATGTCCGGATGTGGATTTGGAGGTCCGTAGGTCATTTTGAGGTCATTTGGCAAAAGTTGGAATTTGAAAGTTTTTGGGAAGTTTGACCGGGAGTGGACTTTTTGATATTGGGGCCGGATTCCGATTCTGGAAGTTGGAGTAGGTCCGTAATGTCAATTATGACTTTGTGTACAAAATTTGAGGTCAATCGGACGTGGTTTGATAGGTTTCGGCATCGATTGTAGATGTTTGGAATTTCAAAGTTCATTAAGTTTGAATTGGAGGGTGATTTGTAGTTTCGATGTTGTTGGGCGTGATTTGAAGCCTCGACTAAGTTCGTAATGTGTTTTGGGACGTGTTGATATATTTGGTTGACATCCTGAGGGCCTCGGGTGGATTCCTGATGGTTAACAGACCAATTTTTAGACTAAAGGAATGATGAGGCAGCTGGTATTTGGTGTAACCGCACCTGCGAGGTTTTGGCCGCAGGTGCGGAGCCGCAGAAGTGGCCATGAGGGGCGCAAGTATGATTTTAGTTGGACAGTGCTGAGACCGCATATGCGGTTATCTCACCGTAGAAGCGAGACCGCACTGCGGAAGGGGAGGCGTAGAAGCGGTAACAGCGACTGGGGGCATCTCTGTAGAAGCGGAATAATTGCCGTACATGCGGAACCGCAGAAGCGGTCAAGTGACCGCAGGTGCGAGAATTCAAGCTGGGCAGTGAGACTTCCTTTAAAACGAGATTTGGCCCATTTTTTCTCCCATCTTTCACTTCGTTGGGTTATTTTGGAGAGTTTCAAGTGGGGGTTTTCATCATCTATGCCAAGGTAAGTTATTCTCATCCATTGCAAGTTAAATACTTGGTTTATATATAGATTTAAACATGAAAATTAGTAGAAATTTGGGATCATGCTATAGCTGTACTATTTGAGCAGTCTCTCGCCTATTAAATTCCTTTGTTTTACATTACTACTTGAGACTAGACTTGCTATTATAGAGACTTCACGAGTTCATGACTTGTCACTGAATAATTTTACTCCTCTTACGAAATACTTTCGTGATATATATAGTTCATTGAAAGTTTTTATAAAAGAAATTACAACTCATACATTTATTCGTGAGTGGGGTCAAGGACCCGTCAAAGCTTCTTATTCTAATTGGATCGGGCCGTTCACCTTGGCAAAAATTTATATACCACACTCTTATGAGATCGGGTCGTTCGCCTAGGCAGGATTTATGTACCACACTCTCATGGGAGCGGGTCGTTCGCCTCGACAGGTTAATTGATTTATCATATGGTTCGGGCCGTTCGACCCTCAGCAGTGCACAGTTTAAACTTTTATGTTGGATC
>AWOL01S0155584.1:0-20614 GCA_000715115.1 Nicotiana otophora
TATATATATATATATATATATATATATATATATATATATATATATATATATATGTGTGTGTGGAAAAAATACAGTGAAGTGCATAACTGGTAAATCTCTTGATAAAAATACAGTGAAGTGTAAAAATATTTACACGATCAGGGGTAAATCTCTTGATAAATGTTAATAGCATATCTGGTAAAAATGGTAATAACATGCTATCATAGGTTGAAGAACACTGGTACAGTCAAACTTGTCTATAACAGCCTCGTTTGTTCCAGATATGTTTGGATGTCATAGCGAATTGTTGTTATAGAAAACATATATTATAACATAACATGAAATTTGGTTCTGGAAAAATTTGGCTTTTACAGTGAAGTGCTGTTATATAAGAATGCAGTTATAGAGAGGTCTGACTGTAGTATAAAAGATCTTACACTGTCAGTGCATATACTTTAAATCCTATACACATACATATGTGTGAGTAAAGGTAGAAGCTTGGATGCTTCCGGTATTTGTTGGTATACTTTCCCTGTGATTTACTTGTCACGTTCAGCATTTAACTTCATTAGTTGCTATGATTATGAGCATACCACTTTTTTATTTTATAGGAGTATTGACTAATTGCAGTTAGTACTGTCTAAGCAACCTTTAATTCACTATTAAATAATTCCTGGCAGCTGCCAAGCACTATCCTAGTGATACTTCAGAGAAGGCAGACCAGAGAATCCGTGTTACCTCAGTGTTGTGCTATAGTCACGTGTCTCTACTCTAGAAGTTAACTTAGTGTCAAGGCTGCTGAATTGAATAATAAAATCTTTCGTCTAGTTAGAGATTTATTAAAGTAAGATATGAGAATTTTGAACAACTTCGTTGCACAAAGTAATTTTTTCAGCAACTAGAGGGACCGAAATTCGCTGATGGAGATGATGTTTCTTTGGCAGTTTCCTTAGAGCATCCAGAGGGGGTCTTAGAACATATAATTAAAAATAATGATAAGAATAAAAGGAACTAGACGAATTCTGAGATTCTTGCAATGAGATTGCATTTTGCTTTGCCCATTCACTTCTACTGATGTCCTTATTTTTTGCACCCAGAAAACAATGGGGACTCTGACCTCAACATGTTATGTATGCTTCCTTTAAAATGGCATATTAAAAATGCTGTATCAAAAAATAATGTGGAATACAAGTAGTGTAGTTTGGTGATTGGCATTTCGAATCTGGAGCATATAACAGGCTTCAATTGAATTTTCAATGATCAAAGAAGTTCTCCCTTTTGCTCTTACTAACATTGTATTGCCGGATTTGTTCCAGTTTATTGCTTTAGAGTCTGATGTGTTGCATTAATATTTCTTTTGGCATATAAATGCATGAATTTCTCTTAGAGTGCCTAGATAGTTAAACTTTTCCTGATAATAGCTTTCCTAATTGTGGAATCAATCTACGCCGCAGGTGCAACCTCATTCCTCTTTACGGAATACCAGTATGTTGGTGTTTTCATGGTTGCTTTTGCAATTCTGATCTTCCTATTCCTCGGCTCTGTTGAGGGTTTCAGCACAAAGAGCCAGGCTTGTACATATGACAGCTCCAAAATGTGCAAGCCTGCTCTTGCCACTGCTGTTTTCAGCACCATATCCTTCTTGCTTGGTGGTGTAACTTCTGTGGTTTCCGGGTTTCTTGGAATGAAGATTGCAACATATGCAAATGCAAGGACTACCTTGGAGGCTAGAAAGGGTGTTGGTAAGGCTTTTATCGTTGCATTCAGATCTGGTGCTGTGATGGGCTTCCTTCTTGCTGCAAATGGTCTTCTGGTTTTGTTCATTGCCATCAACCTATTCAAGTTATATTACGGTGATGACTGGGAAGGACTATTTGAGGCAATAACTGGTTATGGGCTTGGTGGATCATCGATGGCCCTTTTTGGTAGAGTTGGTGGAGGTATATACACTAAAGCGGCAGATGTTGGAGCTGATCTTGTGGGCAAGGTGGAGAGAAACATCCCTGAAGATGATCCTAGAAATCCAGCGGTAGGCTTATTGTATCATTTAAAATGTCATGATCTATTTATGCTTTTTCCTGGTTAGTTTTAACGTTAAATATGTGCTCAGGTTATTGCTGACAATGTCGGTGACAATGTTGGAGATATTGCTGGGATGGGATCGGATCTATTTGGATCTTATGCAGAGTCATCGTGTGCTGCCCTTGTTGTTGCTTCTATCTCCTCTTTTGGCGTCAACCATGAGTTGACTGCCATGCTATATCCTCTTCTTGTCAGTTCCGTGGGCATCCTTGTATGTTTGCTTACCACCTTATTTGCAACTGATTTCTTTGAAGTCAAGGCTGTAAAAGAAATTGAGCCAGCATTGAAGAAGCAACTTGTCATCTCAACTGTTCTTATGACATTTGGAATTGCTCTTGTTTCTTGGATTGCCCTTCCATCTACCTTCACAATATTCAATTTTGGAATTCAGAAAGAAGTTCAGAGCTGGTAAGTCTAAATGCTGACCTGTGCTTCTATAACTTTGAAATAATTGCATTGCGTATACATTGCTTCGTAATATTTCTTTTCATTGTCTTTGAAGTTGTAAGCATGAAGTCAATATTTAGGTAAAGGAACTCCAGTGTGACAAACTAATGGATGAAGATTCATTTCTCCTGCCTATCCTTCCTTTCGGTCTTTCATAAACATTTATCAAGGCTAACTGGCACGCAAAACTGATTTAAACTTGCAGGCAGTTGTTCTTATGCGTTGGAGTTGGTCTGTGGGCTGGACTTATTATTGGGTTCGTCACCGAGTACTACACCAGCAATGCTTACAGGTACTTGGGTCTCTAGCTGCGTTCTGTTTTGGTGCTTCTTTGATTCTTGCCTATCAGAAATATGAGTTTTGTTTCATTTATTTTCAGCCCTGTGCAAGATGTTGCTGATTCCTGTCGCACTGGTGCTGCCACAAATGTTATATTTGGTCTTGCATTGGGCTACAAATCAGTGATCATTCCAATTTTTGCCATAGCAGTCAGTATCTTTGTTAGCTTCAGTTTTGCTGCAATGTATGGCATTGCAGTCGCTGCTCTTGGAATGCTGAGCACCATAGCTACTGGTTTGGCAATTGATGCCTATGGTCCCATCAGTGACAATGCAGGAGGAATTGCTGAGATGGCTGGGATGAGCCACAGAATCAGAGAGAGAACGGATGCCCTTGATGCTGCAGGTAACACCACTGCCGCTATTGGAAAGGTAAGCCAAATACTCTCATACTTCACTGAATGTTGTTAGGTCTATTTAGGTCACTTCACTGACTCATTGTTGACGAGCTTTCTATTATGGTAACAGGGATTCGCCATTGGATCTGCTGCTCTTGTGTCTCTAGCACTCTTTGGTGCATTTGTGAGCCGGGCAGGAATTTCCACAGTAGATGTCTTGACACCGAAAGTATTCATTGGCTTACTTGTTGGCGCAATGCTTCCTTATTGGTTCTCTGCCATGACAATGAAGAGCGTGGGAAGTGCTGCCCTTAAGATGGTTGAGGAAGTGCGCAGGCAATTCAACACCATCCCCGGTCTCATGGAAGGAACCGCAAAGCCCGATTATGCCACCTGTGTCAAGATCTCCACAGATGCATCAATCAAGGAAATGATCCCACCTGGTGCTCTTGTCATGCTTACTCCATTGATTGTAGGGATATTATTTGGCGTCGAAACCCTGTCTGGTGTGCTTGCAGGATCTCTCGTCTCTGGCGTACAGGTAAATGTTTTAGCTGAAATATGCAAAAAGCTTCAAATGGTCTTTCTCGTTGTCTCTCTAATCCTGGATCATCTTCGGTTGGTAGATTGCCATTTCTGCATCAAACACCGGTGGAGCCTGGGATAACGCCAAGAAGTACATCGAGGTAGATAAATTTGAGCTGGACGTTTTACATTCACATTGAGTTCCTTGAGTATGCTTGAGAAACTTAATTTGTTAACTCGTTTATTCGTGGTGGTTTTGTGATATTAGGCTGGAGCTTCAGAACATGCGAGAACTCTTGGCCCCAAGGGATCTGATCCACACAAGGCTGCTGTCATTGGTGACACTGTTGGTGACCCTCTCAAGGACACATCTGGACCATCATTGAACATTCTCATCAAGCTGATGGCTGTCGAATCACTCGTGTTTGCTCCCTTTTTCGCCACCCATGGTGGTCTACTCTTCAAGATCTTTTAAGATAAAAAGGAACTCAGGAACATGTCGATAGTAGTCCCTCTCAAAGATCTATATCTCTCCTCCTTTTACCCTTCTTACTTTATTTCAATCATTTTTTGGTGTTGATGGTCACTAGAATGTAGGTAAGTGGAGGAGAACTGATGATAATGGCGAAATGTCTTGCAGAGTTGAGAACATCAACATTGTTTTCCCTAGAGTAAATGATTCTATATACTAAAAAGAACTATTGAAAATTTTGTTAGCTTTTCATTTGTGGTTTTTTTGGAGGTCTTTTTTGGTTCCCCTCGACCTAAAACATTGCATATTTTTAATTTTTCATGCATGCTGTGAACGGCCTAATGCTCTTAATATTTTTACAGGCGTTGATAATGCATAAATAAAAAGAATTTAAATTCTATACTTTCGTGTAAAAGAATTTTTACATTATTAGGTCACTTAAAAGATAACTACATGTAGTCGTTCGTAAACTAATAATTTGACAAAATAAGGTTCGATACTTTTACATTTTAGTGTAAAAATTCTTTACGTTATCATTATATACTATAAGTTAAATCCAAAATATCATTTTCTCCCTCTCCCTTTGCTTGTGTCCCTCTTCTGCTCAAGTAACAGGCTAGGTGATATCAGTTTTATAGACTGCTCAAGCAACAGGCTAGGTTAAGTCCACTTAAATTATACTCCTATGAACCAGATTCAGAATTCAAGTAAAAGAAAATGTGAAGGACTTACAACTGTTTGAAGAACAACTTGCAAGTTTTTTTAGTTTGAGAAATGATTAAAACAAACAAATAGCAAAAAATCTTAATCCAACATTATTCTAATTCATTTTCGTTAAGAAAACAATTGTAAAAGGTAAATAAAAGACCCTAAAATTCGTTGCTATTCCTATTTAGCAACATATTATGAAAAAGATTTATTAATTGTAAGCGATGAAGTTGGTAGCTAATTTCAACTTTAGTGTGTAAAAGATGACCGTAGTAAAATGTGGAGATTGTTGTGTTTCTTATGTCCATTGACTTGCTAGTAGAATGTATATTTTGCAGATGTTATGGTTAATTTGGTTTATATGATAGAAATTATTTCGAAATAAGTATCAGTTTTCACGTTATACTGAATGATAGAGAGAACTGAAAGAGAGAACTGAGAGAGAGATTAATGAAAAGGATAACCCAACTTTATTTAACCATTACTGCAAAAGAAAAAGAAAAACCAATAGAATAAAAATTGCTTAACTCAAAAGACTACTCTTTATTTTTATTTTTAACAACCCTCGTGTATTCAGAACTGCCGACTAATCCAAACTCACGTCAATAAGGTTCATCCAAGAGGAAAACGCTCCTTACCAGAATTTTTTAATTGCCAAAACTCGAACTAGGGGTCTCTAGTTAAATATGGAGAGATCACATCCATCCACCACGACCCTTGATAACTCCGACGACTAATATACTTCTCATTTTAAAATAACATATTAAAAAAAAACAATCACCACTATCCCTCCATCCCTTTTATTTTGGTTTGACATAACTTAGAAAGAAAATATCAAACATATTATTTCCACTATCTCAAAAGCTTATTATAAAAGTGGCGGAGGCGGTATTTGAGCTTCAGCAGAACAAAAACTCTTAATAGCAGGAGGGAAAAATGGATTAAAAGGGAAAATCTTAGGCCAACAACCATCATCAATATCCAAAGCAGCTTTGCAACACTGAGGACCAAGCAAATGAAGTTGAATACTCAAAAAAGATGTAATTATTTCTTCAATACAATTAGGAACATCATTAACTGATGTTAAGCATTTTGTAATTGAATCAGGACCTATTCCTCCAAAATTTGGTAATAATCCAAGAAATTGACCAAAACAAGGTGTAGTCACAATTGACATGGATAAAATTATTAGCATAGTTGAATATAGGGTTTTCGGGCTCGCCATTGGAAAAAAAGAAAAATTTATTCGCACTCGATGTTTATGTCGTACTGTTGTTGTATGAACTTTGGTTTGTGAGTATGAAAGATTTTGGAGGTGGGGTTGTGGTATTTATATGCAAATTAACGAGAAATAGTGACATATTGAAACTGTTACATGAGTTTTAACTTTTGGTTGTTTAATGTTAGCATTTATTGATATATTTAAAATGATGTTATTAATATTAGTATTTATTGCTTTCTTTAGGAAGGAGTTATTTTTCTGTGGGTACTATAGTAAATTACTTTAAATTTGTTGATTCATTAATTTCAGTCCTTGACCCTCGATTTAATATGAGTCATTCTCAAAATAAAATTATAAACTAATTTTTCTTATTGTACTGGCACTATTTCATATGTCTTCAAATAGCAAAGATTCAGCTTAATAGGAATGAATTAAAAAGTTCCTTTCTCGACATCATTTTTAGAAAGAAATTTGATAGTTAAAGTTAAAGCCAATTTGCGGTTCTTACAAATGTAATATATTTGAAATTTCAGCCAATAAAACGATTCCACGGACTGATTCCACAGCTAGAATCCGTGACCTATAAGTCACACGGAAATCAACTTTACAATTACTCCAAGGCTCCCCTTAACTTTATATCTGCATAAATAGTCATAATGAGAATTACAACTGACTGAATTGAAACACATTTTGGAAGTTAAATATGCATAGCTAAACATGCATTTCATAAATATGATATAAATGATCTTTATTACTCCAAATCTCCCTATAAAATACCTTTATATTGTCACACAAAATTCACAAACATCATCCAAAAATAAAATCCTCAAAAGTAGGGGGAAAAAAAAAGAAAAAACAATTAATTCATGGCAACAAAATTTCTGAAGATATTTGCATTTTTCATTATATTAGGAATGGCAAATTCAGTAGCCATGGCCATATTAGATCCAATATTGGCACCAAGTCCAAGTGATGATGTTTTTGAATGTTGGTCATCTCTTAAAAGTATAAGTGGATGTGTAACAGGAGTTTATAAAGCATTTACTGGAATTGGATGGCTTGATTCTTCTTGTTGTGAAGTAGTTACTGGCATTGATAGTAATTGTTGGCCTAAAATATTCCCATTTAATCCTAGTTTTGGTGAAACTTTGATTTATTATTGCAGCATTTCTCCTGCACCATCACCAATATCTGCAATTTGAAGATGGAATTGACAGTATTTGGTTGAATTAAGCTCTTTTTTTTTTTTTTTATGATGCAAAAATGTAGTGAATGTAGGATTTGGTTGATTGAAAATGAGAGCGAAAATTGGAAAATTGAAGTTTCTTGTTAGGCGTTTAGTCGGTTGAATAAACTTTTGCTGATTTGTTTTTGAAAAAGAGTTTATGTTCTATGCACTAACAGTGTAAAGAAATTTTACGCTATCAAATTATGTTGAAAAAGAAGGGGAGCCTTGACGTAACTGGTAAAGTGGTTGCCATGTGACCAGGAGGTCACGGGTTCAAGACGTGAAAACAACTTGCAAAAATCCAGGGTAAGTTTGCGTACGATAGACCTTTATGGTCTGGCCCTTCCCCAAAACTCCGCACATAGCAAGAGCTTGGTGCACTGTACTGCCCCTTTTTTTTCAAGTTATGCTGAAAACTTCCCCTTTTTGTCAGTTGTTATAGCAGGCATCATTGTGTGAATTGTCAATAAAATATAGGGTACAAAAAGGTAATCCGGTACACAAAACATCCAGCGTTCATGCAGGATCCAAGGAAGGGCCATATCCCAAGGAGTGTGATGTAGACAACCTACCTTAATGAAATTTAGAGTACGAAAGTTAAATCATCTATTTTCGAATTAAATTGGATTACCTTAACTAAGAAACCAGAAAATTCATTGGATTAAATGGAATATATATCACAACTAAACAGTCTCATAGAATGACAAAAGTAGTTCATTTGTTCTGCAAAAGGATGGTTAATTCCTAGAGAAAAGCTAAAACTCCCTCTTCCTACTACTACATACTTCAAACATGGTGGAAAAGCAGAACAAGCATATACTAGGAAATGGTTCATTTTTTCTTCTTGGCGGGTGGTTGATCCTCCTCGTCCTCGTCTTCTTCCTCGTCTTCCTCTTCCTCATCATCATCACCGTCCTCATCATCTTCATCATCTTCGTCGTCTTCGTCATCGCTGCCTTCGTTGCCATTAGCCACTGGATTCTCTTCGGGATCCCCTTCTTCATCATCTTCTCCCCCTTCTTCACCTGAAAAGTCTTCATCGTCAGCATCATCGTCATCCTGATCATCAGCATCTCCATCATCCTCATCATCGTCCTCTGTGTCACTGCCATCTTTGTTCTCAACTTCAGCCTTTTCCATTTTATGGAGCTCTTCGAATGGAAACCTGAAAATGACATCACCGTTTGGCGTTTGCCACATGAAACTTCCAGTTCCGCATGCTATGAATACAGGAATGTTAACAATCAGGAGTACCTTTTCTCAGCGCCTATAAACTCTGGCAACGCATTAGCATCCTTGAGTATAGTTCCTGCCTGAAGCATAACCAACATTGATAGGGGAACTACGCAAATATGTGCGAAATTGCGGAACAAGAAGTTTCTAGGCAGTCATTGTAGAGTTCAATCAAAACACCAAGAACAGCAAGGCAACCAAACCGAATAAGCTCATTGATGAGTAGCAACGAGCAAGAAAACGTAGACTTTTTCTGATAAAATGAGAGAAAATATAGATTAAACAGCACTTGATGCAAAAGGCAATTTCACTTATCCTTAATAAGGCAGAAGCAGATATTTATTCCCAGATTCATTGGGGAAAGAAAGAGGACTACATCTTTGAATTTCAATTTTCTCACATGCATATACATACACAAAATTAAGCCTCTTAAATAAATTGGTAATAGTTACAGTTTTCATTCTGCACTAGTCCCTACATCTTTCCTAAATTTCATGATACTGTTGAAATTTAAATATAAAGACCAAAATTGACCGCTAAAAAATGTGTAACAAAAAGGTGATCTAATGTTGATATAAATGGCACACAAAAACTATGGGTCACGATAACTTGTCCATTTGAGAGGAATAAGGTGTTAAATGCTAAATCAGATTTAGGCAAGGGAAATTATTTCATCTGATGAGGCTGTGTAAAATTAAGCAGATATTGTCCATCCAGCTTTAATTAAAATCCGCACTTGAAGCAGGAGCCTAGCTAAGGCTAGTGCGTTCGAATTCAAATGTTTCTTATGCATGCAGACACCAATACAGAGAAAGAAACCAGAAGAATTAAGAGGTTAGAGCAACCTATGCCTATAAACCCAAAACATAATATAGTTCCAAGAGTTCTGGGTGAAGATTTTGCGACTATCATCACAAGATTCAGAAGATCAGAAGCTTTAGTTAAACAACGGGAAGATGGCCATAGCACTCATTTTACAAAAGAGGACACAAAAAAACAGGTTGATAGATCTGTCTATTAACAGCATTCTTGCAAAAGGTGGCGAAGTCAAATTCGTTGGACTTGGCTCCTCTCAAGTTTAGTTCCCTCCTGTGTAAGCTTGGATGTGGAACAACAGTTCAGTTTAAAATCTAAAAGCTCAGATGTAATAACTTAACAATCTATCTAACTAAAAAAACTATACTCAAAAGCCAAAACCTTTAAAATTTCCAACTCTTCTGAGACAAATTTAGCCACTACATATTCCTTTATATTTCCTCCTACTACCCTTCGTCTCCCTCTCTTCAGCTTTTGTAGTTACACCCTAATCTATCCAAATAGTTACACCCATATGCATAAACCACCCATATATCTCGGAAATTTTTGTTTTACAGGCAGTCGGCACTGTGAAACATATCCTACTTCCTTCCATTTCACTGCATAAGTTTGTCGCTTATTCTGGAAAGTCCGTATCCACATTTCCACTCTTTTAACTTTAACCAACTGGATTTTGATTCTCGACAGAAATTCAAGTCTAGAACCTTAATTATTTTTTTTGGGGGGGGGATGGGGGGGATTTACTCTTTACCTATAATCACATAGATTGCTACGTTAATCAAATCTGAGCCTTTAGATTTCAAAATGGATATTATTCCACATTCAAGATCACATGGGAGAGAACTAAAATGGCTCGGAGCCGACTCCAAGTCATATGACCATTACATCTAAAAGGAACATTACAAACAGCCCAAAAAAAGGAATAAACAGAGCAAAATTCAGTCCAAAATTACTTCAAATAACATAAGATATTAACATACAATAGCAAAATTCAGTCCAAAATTACTTCAAATAACATAAGATATTAACATACAATAGCTAAATTCAGAAGCTTGGAGAACAATAACAAACATTTAAGCAAGAAACCTAATGAGGCACAGAAAAAGCTCCAAACTTTAACCACCCCATAAACAAGAAGCAATCAAAGAACTAAAGAAGCACAGAACAGAGCAAGAAATCCAAAACACACCATTAAAAATCACAACTTTACAAGAAAACAAAAGTGTAAGTTGGAAAATTATGCTATACCCACTATGAAAAATCAAGCAATGACAAAAAAACTTCTTCAGTAAGAGCGCGCGTGTGTGTGTTGGGAGGGAATCAACAAAAGAGCTGCTCAAACAACAACAAAAGCGAAAAACAGAGCAAGAAATAAAAAACCCATAGTTAAAAATCACAACTTTAAGAGAAAACAAAAGTGTACAACAACAACAACAACAACAACAAAAAATCGTGCGCAGACCTTACCCCTACCTTACGAAGTTAGAGAGGTTGTTTCCGATAGACCCTTGGCTCAGGAACAGTGAAAATGAAGCAATAAACAAACAATAGCAAAGAAAACAAAAGTGTAAATTGGAAAATTGTGATATACCATTATGAGCAGGTAAGCAAAAAAAGAGCAAGAAATACAAAACCACACTATTAAAAATCAAAACTTTGTTCATTGAAATAAAGTGTGCAAGTTAAACAGAGCAAGAAATCAAAAACCCACCAATAAAAATCAAAACTTAACAAGAAAACAAAAGTGTAAGTTGGAAAATTGTGCTATACCATTATGTACAAGCAAGCAAAACACAGAGCAAGAAATCCAAAACCCCGCTATTAAAAATCAATAAAATTCCAATAAATAAAGAGTGTGAGCTAAACAGAGCAAGAAATTCAAAACCCACCATTAAAAATCAAAACTTTACAAGAAAACAAAAGTGCCTCTCTTCCTCCATAAGGAAGGGGTAAGGTCTGCGTTGGATTTCTCTGGATTTGTTGTTGTTGTTGTACAAGAAAACAAAAGTCTAAGTTGGAAAATTCTACTATATTACCATGAATAAGCAAGCAAAAAAAACAGAGCAAGAAATCCAAAACCCCACCATTAAAAATCAAAACTATTTTAAAAAAAAATAAAGAGTGCAAGTTAAACAGAGCAAAAAATCAAAACCCCACCAATAAAAATCAAAACTTTACAAGAAAACAAAGAGTGTAAGTAAATTTGAAGATTATGTTATATACCACAATGAGCAAAGAAGTAACAGATCTTTGAGCAGCCAAAAGGGTCTCAGCAAATACAGCTTCAACAACAGACTCCATCACCATTCTCCCAAAAGCAGCTACTTCAGAGCTCAAATTACTGACCTCCATTTTTTTTTACTTTCCCTACAAAAATTAGCCCAAACAAAACACTATAAACGGGGGGAAAAGGAGTAAAATAAAACCCCAAAATCAGAACTTTCTTGAAAAAGAAGTAGAGGGGGTGGGGTTTACTAGGGTAGGGTTGAGTTTGACTGTCCAAAAGCGGAATTTTTGAAGAAAGATTTGAAAAAGGAAAGGGGGATTAGGGTTTTTGTACTTTGAAGAATATACTGGTGTTTAGGGTTTTGGGGATGTGAATTTGAGATTTTGTCGTTTTGTTAGGGGGTTAAAGTATAAAAGAAAGAAAATGTGTGAACTGAGCTTGACAGAATATTATGTACTTTTAAGATATGGTAACATTTATTTAGGAACATTCTAGTAAAATAATATAGAATATTACGTAGCATAAATTTAGGATCCATATTTATTGTAAAATATTTTGTTTCCTTGTACCCTTTTTATTTTCCTTGTATATAAATAGTGACATATTCTATTATATTATAATCATGAATTTAGATGCTTCAATCTCTAGTTTATCTCGTATTTCTCTTTTTTGTAACACTAGTCTTAGAGTATGCTCTGATGGTAAGCACCCTCCACTTCCAACCAAGAGGTTGTGAGTTCGAGTCACCCCAAGAGCAAGGTAGGGAGTTCTTGGAGGGAAGGATGCCGAGGGTCATTTGGAAACAGCCTCTCTACCTCAGGGTAGGGGTAAGGTCTGCGTACACACTACCCTCCCCAGACCCCACTAGTGGGATTATACTGGGTGGTTGTTGTTGTTGTTTAGTCTTAGAGTATGCTCTGATGGTAAGCACCCTCCACTTCCAACCAAGAGGTTGTGAGTTCGAGTCACCCCAAGAGCAAGGTAGGGAGTTCTTGGAGGGAAGGATGCCGAGGGTCATTTGGAAACAGCCTCTCTACCTCAGGGTAGGGGTAAGGTCTGCGTACACACTACCCTCCCCAGACCCCACTAGTGGGATTATACTGGGTGGTTGTTGTTGTTGTTTAGTCTTAGAGTATGCGCGTTGCGTGTGTTCCCCTCGTCAATAAATAAATAATTTTCAAAAACTCACATAAGTATTATATTAAACAATATCTTTGAGTTCTAATAAAAATAAAATATATAACTTTCTAAAAGTATATATGTTGATCTCAAATCCAACCCAATGAAAGTACTTAAGTTTTGTAAGAATATCTTATGAAAATTTTTGTTATTTTTATGCCTTAATATTAAACAAACAAGTAAAATAATTACTTTTATCACGACGAGGTTGGCCTGTAATTCCTATAAAATTAAATAAGTAAAAATTTAAGTTTTAAAATGACTATTGTTGAGTCAATAATTTACAATAATAAATTAATATATAAAAATATACGGAGTTGTCATTTATTAGAATATTTATAAAAAGAAAAAGAAAAATAATGGCTAAGTACAAGTACATAAGCAGCCCCTTAAACTTGTCCAAAAATATCTTGCACACACTTAAACTAAGGCTATGACCTATTGAGCACTTCATCTCTATTTAACTTATGTTATTAGACATAAAAAACTGAATAAACAAGAAAATAGAATGCATGAACTTCACACGCCAACAACAACAACTCAGTATAATTCCACTAGTGGAGTCTGGGGAGGGTAGTGTGTACGCAGACCTTACCCTTACCCTCGGGTAGAGAGGCTGTTTCCAAATGACCATCGGCATCCTTCCCTCCAAGAACTCCCCACCTTGCTCTTGGGGTGACTCGAACTCACAACCTCTTGGTTGGAAGTGGAGGGTGCTTACCATCAGNGTCTGGGGAGGGTAGTGTGTACGCAGACCTTACCCTTACCCTCGGGTAGAGAGGCTGTTTCCAAATGACCATCGGCATCCTTCCCTCCAAGAACTCCCCACCTTGCTCTTGGGGTGACTCGAACTCACAACCTCTTGATTGGAAGTGGAGGGTGCTTACCATCACACGCCAATGACATGAAAAAGAAGCCAATAAAATGAAGACACATGGCTCTTAAACATAAATTATCTCAAAAATGAAAAGGATTTTTTAGTATAATTTTTTTCAACTCTCCTCGCGGTTCTCTTTTTCTTTTCAGAAAATTACTTGGGTTTATCTGGCTTTAGAGTTGTAGGGGTGGCAGGTGTCACCACTTGCTAATGGTGGCGGAAGTCGATGTTGAAATGAGAGGACATGAGGGTAGGAAAAGATTCATCAAGTTCTCGGCGGTGAATCGAAAGTTGGTAATGGCTGCCACATGCAGCGCAATTGAGCGAGGTGGGATTGATTGCAGTTGCATCCTGCGATGGCATAAACTCACCGGTCACCACATTGTATTTTTGAAGTTTTCCTTGTGAAAATTTTTGTGATGGGATAGTATCAAACTTTACTGCTGAAAGGATCCAGAAGTAATTGTACTTGTGAGTGCAATCATCCATTGTTACAAGCCTCGGTCCATTATCTTAGTTGTAGATGAAAGATATTCTCTTTTTTGTCTTATATTATTTTACAATTCAATATTTAACTTAGTTTTATGGGACTTAGCAAAGTGGGATTATGTAAGTAAAAACTAAGTAGATGCCGATTTGGTATTCCAAATTCGATCGTGGCCGAATTTTGAGGATAAAGAAATGGAGTTTTTCAGTATATTGAGGTTGTATGGGGAGTAATGGCATTTGGTTTCGTTGGTGAAGAAGACGACCGTTTAAACTTTTTTTTTACCTGGTCACGCACTCAAATTAGGTGAAAGTCACTTTTTGTGCCAAGTTAGCTTTTTGTGTCTAATAGTGCAGTTTAAATAGAGATGGAGGGTTTAATAGGTCATTGACTTAGTTTAGGTGTCTATATGGAATTTCTAGACAAGTTTAAGGGTTGTCTATGTATTTGGCCAAAAATAATTAACAATAACTCATTTAGAATATATTTCATATTCTATTATTTTATCCTTATTATTTTAAGTTTGCATACGTCAATAGAAAAATATTTATTGATTATATGTTATTTTACAATTATTGAGTAAATTCTATATATTTATAGATGATGTTTGCAAGTCAAATATTATTGAATGTAGCTTTAAATATTATATATAAAAATTTTAAAAAATAAAATTTTAATTAATTTTAAAATCCTAAATACTAAAACATTTAACATGGAATGTATTATAATTATGGTACAAACTTCAAATAAGTAAATAATTTATTTAAAGTAAAATCTTAATTGATTCAAAATTTAAAATATTAGAATTTTTTACCTAATTCAAATAAAGAGTTATTTAATAACTAAAACGTTAGTTGATTTAAAAATTTTAATATTAAATAAATAATTAAATATCGTGAACAAAATTTGTATCTAAAAATATAAAATAATTAATAAAGGAGATAAATCAATAGTAAACTAACATTGAAATCCTTATCAAATGCTCATTCCTAATGTCTATATACGTTGAATAAAAGGGGAAAATTTACAAACAAACTGTTTGAATGGTATAAGGTCAACTTAATTGATTACTCGTTTAAGTAAAATGTCAAAATAAAAAAGTGACTACTATCTTAAGTCATAATGTTAACTACACACGTTTATAAGACAAAAAAGTTGGGGTGGGATTAATCTACATAATTAAAATAAGAAAAAAATTACTAATAAGTCAAATTTTAGTTAATTTTAAAGTCCTAGTTATTAGGAAGTTAATTAAATGACTATTCCTAAATAGTAGGGAATTAATTAAATGAATATTCCTAAATATTAAGAAAATAATTAAATGACTATTTTATCTAGTGTAAACTTTAATTTTGAAAGGTAAAAAAGGTGAACGATATTTAGCTAAGGGCTTTTGTGCTTTTAATATAGTATAGATTGGTGTATCTTTATTTTCTAAAATAGTGACTTAATAATGTAAGCATTACAAACGTATAAAGTTATTCATTTATTCCTATGCATGTGCAACACGACTTAGTGGCGGCAGAATTTTTTGGTGTGACCTATACGCACTCGAGTCATGAAATCAGTCACTGACTGTTTTTTAAATTCTGTATGAACATAAAATACTTTGTGCATCGAACTGTTTGAGTGCATAATTTTGTGAAACTTAAAAATATTAATCTTATATATATGTATATACTAGTCTCTATATACGTGCCTCGTACGTAAAGCCCTAGAACTAAAAATACAAAGATGAAAAAAATATATATAAACTAAAAGTTTTATAGAAAATAAAAGACAAACATCTTGATGTCGTTGAGTGGTATGAAAAGAATTAGTAGCAACTCTTTGTTTGGTCATCAAAGTCAAAGTAAAATTGAAACTCTATCATTGAATACACAAAAGATAATAATGAAAGAGTACAAAATATCTTTTAAAACATCTAACATCAAATTTAGGAACATAACTATATCAAACATACCAATATCCTCACATGACAAAAAGCATAATGTTGAAAAGTATAGAACATTAGCGTTGAATAAAAAGTAGAAGAAATAGAGACTTTAATTTACAAGCATGTCCTACAATTAGAAATAAAGGTGATTACACTCCAATATAAACATTCAATAACTAACTTGAAGGAAATGTATGTTCATCTAATTCAATCTTCGTTTGGAATCCCAACAAAATTTATTAGAAAAGAACTACAATTTGTTTTCGACATGGAATGATTATAGTTGAACTCTTTCTGTGCATGGGAATCAAATTTGTGTAGTCAAAATCAATTCTTATACCATTTGTAGCTCTACTTCCTCGACTTCTACTATAACTCTTCGTCATAACGTGTGCTATTTTCAGTTGTGTTATTTCTTTGTGAGTTTGCTTAAAATTAATATAAATAGTTAATTTTTGTAAAATAATTATTGTTCTTGTGATTTATACATTGAAAATGTCTTAGCCAAATATCTTTTTATATTATGAGATGAATATATTACCAGAACAGTTATGTTCACATCAAAAGGTCCTCAATTTATGGATATAAATTGCTTATTAGTTGAGCATCTCGCCTAGACTTCTCTCTTGAGTCTTTCTCTGTTGAGAACTTGTGAGCGATTATAAGGAACTAATTACAGTAAATATTTAAAAAGAAATAGAGATGACGCCAACAATTATTTCCAGCATGCACTTACGTGAATTATGAAGTTAGCACTTTTCAAAAGGAAAATAGATTAAATTTTATCTTATTCAATTTCAATGAATGCCAGGATAATTAAATAGATAGATCTCATAAATTTTCTCCGTCAATATTCTCCCTTGATCAATTATATTCTATACGTGAATGATTAACCTAAAAAGGTTATAATGCATCTCCTATATATAAATACTATTTAATTATGTAAGTCAAAATCAAGAGGATGCAATTATCATCATAATAAAAAGTATTCCAACCCAACTTTAAGAATTTTGTTAATTATCATTCTATTATCAATATTTTATAGATAAGCACAATTTATAGATACGGCAAACCTTCTCCTTTAGATTTAGATCCTTTGCATGTATCAATTAGATGAAGCAAAGACCGCCTAAGAAAAAAATAGTAACCAATGATTACATAATTGCCAAACACGCAAAGAAAAAAAATTCTTTCATTATATCTTAGATATCGATGTTTGTGCAAATAATTGAAGCTATAAATATGAAATAGAATCTAGATTAGATGAAAAATTTCCCGCGAATTGGCTACATCAATGTTGGCATCCTTCCTTAGTAGAAACTCATGATATCAAACAATAATTATGCAAATCACGTGTAAATTTTGTAAGCAAAAGGTTTTTATATATAAAGGATTAGAGTCAGCACTTAATTACAATCAATTACAAATTAGGTATAGTAATCGTGTCTAGTGATGGTAATCAAAATCCGAGTATGAGAGATATTCTTAATTTTATATTTTTATTCAATCTGAAATTATATATTAAAAGAAAGACTTTAAATTTTTAAGGGCATAAAAGTCGGTTGATATTTCAAGGATATTTTTGTCGTACAATATTTAGTGTAAATTATTCGTACTTTTATAATAAAATACTAGACTCTATTTACGTGCGATGCACAAAATATTTTATTCGAAATATTAAATACATACCAAAAGTAATAAACTTTCTTGTTATTAAATGTGTATGAAGTCCAATTATTAGTTCCTTAAAAGGGAAAAAAAAAGAAAAAAAGAGAGAATATAATACATAATTCAAACCAACTCAATTAATGAAGTTTTAGCATAATAAAAGGACAAAATTTGTTTCGAGTAGATATATTTTCAAAGTTATTATATTAAAATTGGTAAAAAGACGAGTAATTGATGATATTGATACATTATTGGAGTTTCACTTTCATTTTGACTCAAAGACCCTTAAGCTTGACGTCATCAGTTGCTAATGATCTATTATAATTTATACCTTAAGACATACATGATGTGTCCTAGTCCTACTCTTCTGCCAAATACAATAAATATGGCCAAGATAATTATTTAAACATATTTACTGAATATTCTATCGTTGTTATTTCATTACTTAACTCTAAAAGTTTGTATATTGGCTTTCCATAAAAATAAACAACTATTCAACTTGAGATGCATGAATTCATATATATGTTTTTATTTAACTAGGATTATTAAAAGTAATGTGACGTATTCAAAACGTTATTTATTATAAAATATGCTTTTCAGATTACTTTTAAAGAAATATCTTCAGTTTTTCGGGGCATAAAATTCTGGCGAAATTACTTTTATTAGTAATATAAAAATAATGATAGATAAATACGGAAACATTTATTTTGACAATATTTATGTCTTATTATTTGCTAATATAAATTTTAACTCAGATATAAGTTCTTCAATTAAAAATTAAAAAATTAATGAGCCAAATAGCTAGATAGGACCGCAAACAAATTGTATTAAAGTTCTTCACATAAAACTTATAAAAAGCAATATATTTATGCACATGTACATGTTTATGTTTACATACATCCAATATTTATTTATATATATAAATAAATTTAGAACATATCAATCCTACCCGCTTTCAACAGAGAAGAGAAGCACAAAGTCTTGCCAACACATTATATGTAATCACACATGTCTATATTCATATACATCCGATAAAAAAATAAAATACATAGAGCCAAAACCAACTCAACCAAACACAACCCTAAGTAAAGAAGGAAGAACTGGAATATTGCTGGAAATGAAAATATTACCGAAGGTTAAACAACTCCTTGGTACTGATTTTGTTTTTTCCCTTGAATTCAATCGCCGCAATTTTTTCTTTCTAACCCCATAAATAATACTTATAGTATAAACTTTTTGATTATGACACTAAACGCGTCTTATAAGCATATGAATAATATTGAATCCTAATAGTAAATATCCTCGTAGAACAATATAAATCCTGGTATTTATCGAATATAAATTCTAGTTATTATAATTTCGTCCAATATGGAATAATTTTTGTTGGAGAAATATTTAATATTGAGGGGTATAAAAGTCCGTTAATATTTCAAGAATATTTTTGTCACATAATATTTAGTATAAATTATTCGTGCGTTTATGATAATATATATATACNTTTAATTACAACCAATTACAAATTAGGTATAGTAATCCTGTCTAGTGATGGTAATCAAAATCCTAGTATGAGAGATATTCTTAATTTTATATTTTTATTCAATATGAAATTATATATTAAAAGAAAGACTTTAAATTTTTAAGGGCATAAAAGTCGGTTGATATTTCAAGGATATTTTTGTCGTACAATATTTAGTGTAAATTATTCGTACTTTTATAATAAAATACTAGACTCTATTTACGTGCNACAAACTATCAATTGCATATGTACACAGTATGAAATTAGATCCTTAAATAAATAAATATATATTGTAGTAATATATAGCTCTATTTACGTGCGATACACGAAATCTTTTATTCGAAATATTAAATACATACCAAAAGTAATAAACTTTCAGTTGCGTTAACTACTTGTTATTAAATATGTATGAAGTCCAATTATTAATTCCTTAAAAGAAAAAAAGAAGAAGAAAAAAATAGAGAATATAATACATAATTCAAACCAACTCAATTAGTGAAGTTTTAGCATAATAAAAGGATAATAATTGTTTCGAGTAGATATATTTTCAAAGTTATTATATTAAAATTAATAAAAAAGACGAGTAATTGATGAAATTGATACATTACCAATTGGAGTTTCACTTTCACTTTGACTCAAAGACCCTCAAGCTTGACGTCATCAGTTGCTAATGATCTATTATAATTTATTTATACCTTAAGACATACATGATGTGTCCTAATCCTACTCTTCTGCCAAATACAACAAATATGGCCAAGACAATTATTTAAACATATTTACTGAATATTCTATCGTTGTTATTTCATTACTTAACCCTAAAAGTTAAGTATATTGACTATCCATAAAAATAAACAACTATTCAACTTGAGATGCATGAATTCATATATATGTTTTTATTTAATTAGGATTATTAAAAGTAATGTGATGTATTCAAAACATTATTTATTATAAAATGTGCTTTTCAGATTACTTTTAAAGAAATATCTTCAGTTTTTCGGGACATAAAATTCTGGCGAAATTGCTTTTATTAGTAATATAAAAATAATGATAGATAAATACAGAAACATTTATTTTGACAATATTTATGTCTTATTATTTGCTAATATAAGTTTTAACTCAGATATAAGTTCTTCAATTAACAAATTGAAAAATTAATGAGCCATGAAATTTTCGAGGAAGGAGATTCAGATGAATTCTTTCGCCCCTAAGTTTAGAGTGTATCCTCTGGATAATATATCCTTATCCTCTAGTAGTATATTTGCACTGCTCAATGATAGGCTGACAAAACATGTGACGCCATAGAAAAAGGAAGAAAACAAAAGAACACAGTACTAGG
>AWOL01S0155587.1:0-16804 GCA_000715115.1 Nicotiana otophora
TAATAATTATCCAAGTAATTAAACTCTTCTTACTTGAAATAATTAAGAGAATATGAAAGATCTTATTAAATGAATACCAATAAAAATAATTCAAACCCCAAATTCTACCAGTGTGTGTGCCAAGACCTGATGTCACAAGTGTATGAGCATCTAGTATATTATATAAAAGAAATCCAAAATATTGTCTGAACACAAAATAGACAGAAACAAATACAAAGGGAGATACTAGGTGCTGCGGAACGGCTCAGGAGAAGCTTCTCACCACTAGGCCTCAGGATAACGTGGGTGCACACCGGTAGGTCCGCCCAAGGTTCCTGTCTCAGATCCTGCACAAAAAGTGCAGCAAGCGTAGTATGAGTATGTAAGCAACATGTACCCAGTAAGTATCAAGCCTAATCTCAAAGAAGTAGTGACGAGATGTCGATTTTGACACTCACTAAGGGTCAATAATATTAAAATAGAAATATTTAAATCAACATGATTTATGTGAATAACAATAATTTTCTTTATCAAGAAAAAATAATTAATTCTTGCAATTTCAATAATTTTCAATTTATCAATTAGCTTCACAAGCTGTAATAAAATGTCAGAGTATCGTGTAATTATTATTATTAGGCACGATTTCTGCCGAGGTCGTACGACCCGATCCAGAGTGTTGTGTATACTGCTGAGGGATGGCACAATCCATAGATGCATCTATACTTTCGAGGCGTTCGACTCGATCCATAAGAAAAGGAGGACATTTATGAACCTCCGGAATAAGAAGTTATTATAAGGCTAACACATAAGGATGTANATGCGGCACAATCCATAGATGCATCTATACTTTCGAGGCGTTCGACCCGATCCATAAGAAAAGGAGGACATTTATGAACCTCCGGAATGAGAAGTTATTATAAGGCTGACACATAAGGATGTACAATTTCCATTAACAATCAACTATTTTACACAAAATTCAAGTATGTGAAATTTCAGTCCTTTACTATTTTCTCTAATAATTTACAATATGGTTCCAGTACTTTAGATAAATAAAGGATGCAATTATGAAAAATAATTCATGTTTTGAGTCCTAAACTACCCGGACATAGCATAATTAGTAGCTACGCACAGACTCTCGTCACTTTGTACGTACATAGCCCCCACAATTAACAACAATTATTTATTTAAATCACCTATGGGGTAAATTCCCTCTTACAAGGTTAGACAAGAGACTTACCTTGTCTCAAAGTCCACTTTTCGATCACAATGTCGCGTTAAAGTCTCAATTCGATGCCGAAAATTCCGAAACTATCCAAATGTTATACAAAATAATTAATACATGCTCAATAATTCGAAATTAGACTATTAAATTAATTACCCAACCCAAAATGATAAAATTCCTAAAATTCACCCCGGATGCCGGAAATTTTCAAAGGAAAACGTTACCCATAATCTCAAGAACTCAAATATACAGTTTCCATCAAATTCCATAATCATTTTCGTGGTTAAAATCTCATTTTTATAAAAATCTAGGTTTTTTCATCTAAACCCTTGATTTCCACGATTTACAGGTTATAATCTATCCATAATCTATGTATTTATCTCAAAGTATGTAGAATTAACTTAACTTCAAGTTACTAGTTGAAATTCCCTCTCAAAAAGCTCCAAAATCGCCCAAGAATGGAGGAAATGTGGGCAAAAATGATTGAGCCTCGCCCCTTTTAACGTTCTTCCCAAACAACATTTTCGCACTTGCGGAAAAAGCCTCGCAGGTGCATGGATCCGCACCTCTGGACAAAGGGGTCGCTTCTGCGCAACCGCAGGTGTGCCCAAGCCTTCGCACCTGCGCATGTTTCGACTTCTACGCGCAGGTGCGCCCAAAAATCCCGCTTCTGCAGCTTGTGCCTTCCTCCCCATTTTCTCGCATATGCGGCTTGGGGCTCGCTTATGCGAGCTCGCACCTGCGGCTGTCCAAGCGCAGGTGCGATTGCAGCAGAAGTGGAAGCTTCAACTGCTGCTCCAACTTCCAAAATTGATCTGAGCCTCGCCCGAATATACCAACAAGTTTGAAATCATAAAACGAACTCGCTCGAACCCTAGAATTGTGTAAAACAACATCAAAACTAAGAATCATACCTCAAACCAAATTGATTCAACTTAGAATTTTCGAATTCTTCAAACTTACTCCGAACGCGCCGAAACATACTTAAACTACTCGAATGACACCAAAATTTGCGTGCAAGTCTTAAATCACCATACAGAGCTATTCCCAGGCACAAAATTTCAAACGGACCTCGATTACTCCAAAACTTACTCCAAACCAAATTTAAAGAACCTTAAAACCTTTAAATAGTTAGTTTCCACTATTAAGCGCTGAAACGCTCTCGGGTTGTCCAAAACCCGATCCAAACATACGCCCAAGTCCAAAATCGTCACACGACCCTATTGAACCCGTCAAATCCCGATTCCGGGGTCATTTTTCCGAAGTCAAATTTGCCCTTTTAAAACAAAACTAAGGAACTAAGTGTTCCGATTTCAGCTCGAACACTTCCAAATCCCGAACTAACCATTCCCGCAAGTCATAAATTAGCAGAAGCACATACTGGGAGTTTTATTTAGGGGAACAGGGTTCTAAAAGTCAAAATGACCGGTTGGGTCGTTACATAGAATACATTTAGAGATAGGAGTTACTACACCTCCCTCACCACTTTAATACATATACATTAACAATTTAAAACTCCACACTTATGTCTAACCAAATCTCCACCTTCACATCAATATTCATTAACTCCAACTTCTTTAAGCACAATTACATCAAGCTTCACCACTATCAAGAAATAATTTTCACAATTATATACTTATTTTTCTTTTTCTTTTCTTATTCACTTTAAGTGGCTCTTACGTTTTTCAAAACAATGCACCTTCTTACTTATTTCATTTGTTCCACTCAAAAGCCATATCAAACACCTTGCACTTCAACTTTTACAAAGTCCATAACAAATTTCAATGCTCATGAGAGGTAAATTATACAAATAGATGGTCAATTTAAACAAATGGGTAGGGCTTGTAATGTAGTTGCCAAAGAAACAGGATTACAGGCTCAACGTGATTAACTAAGATACATAACAATTAGGTGGGTAATAGTTTATAACTGCCTCAACAAAGAAATGCCTATATCACTTTCACGACTGGACAAAACTACCATTTCGCTTTGGAAACACACGGGGCAAGTTCTAGACATCAAATATAATGCACAGAATACACAAAACCTTACACCCACATGGCACATAACTCACTCAATATTGGATTATCAAGACACTCTAGTCAAAGCAGTTAATCAAAGTTAAGATCATGCACTTTAAGGTACTTATACAAGAGTCAAAAACTGAGCCTAAGCGTCACAACTAAAGCACTCACTATTCTCAAGGTATAATAAAGTTAAGAGATATTGCCTTCAATTCAAATCACAGCACAAGGCTTACTACTAATAATAAAAATAAAAACTAACTAAACCCGGTTCAAACAAAACCCTTGGAAAAGAACCACGGCACAAAGAAAAAATAAGGGAAAAGTATTTCACTACCTAACAAAAGAATATTTTTTGTCTTTTTCCTTCGACTTTACTCCCTCAAGAAACCCGTCGAATGATATCCATCGTCGGGAAAAATCAAAATCTTTTAAATATTTATGGTTTTTTTTAAAATTTTTCAACTACTACAACTAACAAAACTAATATATATACATACATACAATTATCCCCCACCCCATACTTTAAGTTGTGGCATGTCCACATGACATACAATTAAAAAGTATAAGGTAAAGGAAACTTCCCTGAGCTTTCATCTTTTCCGAGAACTTATGAACTCCACCCCTAATTCTGAATTCATTCCTCGTTTTCGCTTCTTGGGGTTTTTTGTGGAGCTCATTAAGCCCAATTCTTCTGAGAATACTTGTAAGACCCGCTCTTTTTTTTCTTTATTGTCCTCATCTTGAGCGGTGAATTGCTCGTTCATGGTGATCCTTAACTTGTTTTTGCATTCTTTCACAGGATCTATCCATATATATTCCTATAAATCCCCAAAAATAAAATCCACATGATCAATGTTAGAATAAGAAATCAAAGAAGAAAGGTCATGTGAATATTCCTTTGGCATGTCCAAGACCATTTGTTTCTCATTCTCTTCTACTAACGGTTGTAAATGTGGAAAGGTGGATGGAGGTTTGAACTCTTCCTCCATTGCTTCACAGTCAACCAAAACCTTATTTTCAATCATCTCAGTTGAATCATAATCCTCTTGCGGAGTGGAAATCTCTCTTTGTAGATGCTCATTCTCTTGGGTAAACTCATTCTCACAGGACATCTCCTCTATATATTCACTATCACAATGCAATGAGCTTTTTGAAAGTATATTTACCATTTGACTCACTTTCGTTGTTAGGTTCTTAATAGATTCAACAATTTGTCTAAGTCTTTCTTGATTTTGTGTAAATCTTTCTTCAATATTATTCATGAACTTATACATAAGCTCTTCTAAACTACCATTCTCCTCTTGAGGTAGTTGTCTCGTTTTGCTTTCATTCTAGTCATAATAAGGGTATTCATCCCAACCAGAGTCAGAATTGTGCCCATATGAATCCTCATACTTGTACGAACTAGAAACAGAGTGAGACTGCTCAAAATACGAACCATAGGAAGAATACATACCTGCTTGACAGTCAACCCATATATAATTTCCACCGCATTTAAAACACATAGCAGACCGCTGATAATGTTCAGCTGCTAACTCTTCAACCGTTTTCTTAGGCTGGTTGTACTCTATGTTCACAGCATTTAGAGTTCAAAATCTATAGTATATTCTCCAACTTGCTAGGTACTACAAAACAAATCTTGAAAAAAATTTAACTAATAAAAAAAATAAAATAGAAAAGGAAACAGAAAAGAAAAGAGAAAAACAAACTAAAACCTAATTCCTGAATTAGAACCAAAAACTATTTCAAACACTATCGATTGTTAATCCCCGGCAACGACGCCAAAATTTGACAAGCTCAAAACACACACTTAAATATGCTCGCTAGTCGAATATCGTATAATATAATATTGTATCCACAGGGATTGGAGTTAAATAGTATTATCATAGGTTGTAGCTAGATTGCTATCTAAGATGATCAACAATTGAGATTTATATGATTAAAACTACAATTAACTAAGAATCTAAATCTATTGACTAATGACTATCGCAACAAAGGTAAGAAAGGAAGTTATCTGTGGGAGAAAATATGGGTTGATTGCATAGGTACAAGATAATTGTTTGGGATCTAACTCTAGATAGTTCACTTTTAATGTTTAAGTGAGTCTCTTGAATTCACTCAATTATTAGTTCAAACGTTTAGTAGAAACTTTTCTCTCGATTAAGTCTCAACCTCACAAGATGAACCAATTTAAGCACGTGAAGATATGCAAGAATGCGTAGTGGATTGGTCTTCAGGAGAACCTCTCTCGATTATCCTCCTAACTAGGTTTAATCAATGATTCAACTAACCTCTTTCGATTATTAATAAGAATTAACCAACTCAACCAACAAGATAATGCAAAGATATCACAAGTTATGCTTCTCTCGATTAGATGAACATGTGAATATAGATGCAACAATTAAATCATCCAAAACGATTCAATACATAAAACCTAGAGTTATAATCCACAACACATATCAATACACCAAATCCATCAAACCCTAAAGAGAACTACTCCATAGATATGGAGTAATTCATTACAAATATGTTTAAAGTAAAAGAAAACATAAAACGATCCAAACTCGGGTCTTGAGTGAGGATTGAAAGATGAACTCCTTGTGCTTTTGCTTCTCCAACTCCTCCTTAGCCTACTTAGGTCGAATATGTGTCAAAAGTCCAGAAAATAATATTTTTTCATATATTTATACCAAGTAGGGTCGGGCCCAAATGAAATCTCCTTTTCCCAAGCGAAATAGGACAATTACTTTGTAAAGTTTGCACAGGCGCATCACATGAGGCGACGCGCCATGCAGGGGCATTAGTGGGGAAATCCACAGAGTTGAAATCTGTCAGAAAGTAGGAAAATGGGCAGCCGCGGCACGCCGCACTAGTGAAGTTTTCTCAGAGTACGGAGTTTTCTTGCGTTTTGAAGTCCAGACACAATCCTCGATCTCCGAACACGATCCCAGCATGATCCCTTGGGTTTTTACTCAGACTTTAAAGCTTCGAATTACTCAAATTCATTCTATAACATCTACATAGCTCGGAATCACTCCTACAAGGTATAAAATACACAATAAGTGCAAAACACTAGCAATTAAAGTTCAAACACAATAAAAGTGCAGTAAATTAGAGTGCAATAAGCGACTAAAACACGAGATTATAGCCTACCATCAACTTCTCTATAAGTTTCATGTCTATGATTTTCTATTAACTAAAATATACTTGGAGACTAAACGTGTTAATTGGGTCACGTATATGGTTCCAACAATGTCAATGGCCACACTAATGGTTTTAAAGAGCGAGCCACAATGAATTATCTGAAATTGCTGACTGATCATCCAAAAGTATGCGGCAAGGACTTGTAATGGAATTAGGTTTATAAAAAAAAGGAAAAATCTAGGTTGGGAATATAGGCATGAGGGAGAGAAAGAAAAAGAGAAATAAATAAAAAAGATAGGAGCCTAAAAATTAAAATCAAGGAGTTGTTGCGTTTGATGAGAAGTGTATACATTGTATAAATAGTGTTCTTTTTGCGAGCTTTAGTTTCTGTCTAGATTCGTTGATGTGCTAACTTTTTGTCACGACTCCAATTTCCCTCCGTAGGATGTCGTGATGTCACCTAATCTCTAAGATTAGGTAAGTCTAACATACATGCGAAATATAACTGAAATAACAAATAAGCTCTCAAATACTCAACACCTATTATAAAGAAAACTCTGCAACTCAGCATATACAAACTTTTCAAAACCTTGTGATAACAAGTCACAAGCTCTACGAATAAGCACTAATCATCCCTATACAACAATGTGTCTATAAAGAGAAAGAAAATGAATAAAATAGGTAGAGGGGGACTCCGAGGCCTACGAACGTCGGCAGGTATACCTTGAAGTCTCTGAACCTAAGCTCGTCTTACTGGTGCCTGGACTTGTAGGAGGTACCTGTATCTTCACAAAAGATGTGCAGAAGTGTAGCATGAGTATACCACAATGGTACCTTGTAAGTGCCAAGCCTAACCTCGGTAGAGGAGTAACGAGGTCAGGTCAAGGCCCTACTGGAATAAATAAGGAACTGAACAAGTATATAACAGTGTAATAATGATAACAATAGAAATGAGACAATAAAGAAATATACCAAAAATCGCTACACTGAACTAAGACAAATAATGCATCACGGAAGAAAACAAGGAATGCTACCACATAGAACAAAGCAACAAAACACAAGTTAAATAAATAGAAAAGTATCAACAAGAATCACTATCGAGATACCGCCTCGTAGTCTCAAATCACAAAACATTTTACAATCTTTCATTATATCACCGCGGGAGCCTTGCATTTAGTTTTGAAAATTATTTTTCCCAAAATAGCTTCCCGCATTTTAACCCACCTTATCACACCGCATGGCTTCAAGTAGTTCCCCTACTAGCAACACGCGTATCAAGCCCACTTTATCTCACCGCATGCGTTTCAACCCCAAATCCTTATACCACCACATGTGTATCAATATTACAATGTATCACAAATCGCACATCATGTGCCCAATATCACAACTTGCCAAGAAACCAACAACAAGAGTGTTTTCACAACAAATAGCCTCTGGCTCAACCACAATATGCACATGAGTCTCAACAATAACAACAGAAGGTGAATAACTCAACAAGAATAGAATTTCACAACATTACAACTTTGCCTCAATATAAATCACGACCTTCATAACTCTACATCAATTTCAACAACAAGATACTCCAAGAATAAAAACTTCAAGTGAAGAACTCAACAGTTAAATAATGAATAAGGAATAGAGGAAACAATACTTCAACTAAACAAGTAAAGACAATTAACAAGTAAGAGATAAGACAAGTAGAGCATGCAGAGATAGACTAATGATGATGAATATAACATGTTAAGGTAACTCAATTAAGGCATGAAAGGAATCTACACAGCTAAAACCGTTCAATTTCCATATTTAGCCCGTGTACACATTCGTCACCTTGCGTACATGACTTTCACATATCATAATTAACACAAACCAACACTAATATTAAGGGGTAATTCCCCCACACAAAGTTATGCAAGTCACTTACCTCAAAACATGCTAACTCAATCCATTAGTAAGCCCTTCCCTCGATTGTTCAACTCCGAACGGCTTGAATCTAGCCAAAACAACTTCATACTATAAATATAAACTGTAGGAAGCTATTTCGAACAATAAAGTTTCAATCTTTAAAGAGAAATAAAAAGTCAACTCAAAAGGTCAATCCTGGGCCCGTGTCTCGGAACCCGACCAAAATTATAAAATCCGATCACCCATTCGATAACGAGTGCAATTATACAAGAATTATTCAAATCCGACCTCTAATCGCCTTTCAAACCCCCAAAATTTAGTGTAAGAAGTTTTCCTAATCATTTCCCAAATTTCCAATTTAAATCACTAATTAAATGATGAAAATAACAATTGATTCGTGTAATATAATCAAAATCAATCTAGAATCACTTACCCCGATGATTTTCTTGAAGAACCCTCAAAATATTGCTACAAACCGAGCTCTCTAGGTCCAAAATATGAAAATAAAATTCAAACCATCGAAGACCATTTTTCTGCCCCAACGATTTCGCATCTGCGGGCTAAGAGTTGCATCTGCGATGCCGCACCTGCGGAAAATCCATCGCAGGTGCAGTTCCAACCTAAGCTCAGGAGATTCTGCTTCTGCGGACCAAATTGTGCACTTGCGCGTCCGCTCCTGTGAAACATAGGCGCATCTGTGCTCTCGCTCCTGCGAAAGGGATTCCGCTTCTGCGACCCTAGGCTTGCTCAGCCATTTCCGCATATGCGCTTCCTCACGCGCTCCTGCGAGTCCACTTCTGTGGGACTCTGACCGCGTCTGCAATCCCAGCTTGGCAAGCCACAATTCGCTTCTGCGATCAGCCTCTCGCATTTGCGTGTCCGCGCCTGCAGCCAAACCCTCTGCAGGTGCGATGAGACCAGAATAACAGTGCTTCAGCAATGCATTAAGTTCAAAATTGTTCTGGATTCAATCTGAATCACACCCGGGCCCCCCTGGTACCCCCGTCCGAATATACCAACAGTTCCAAAACATATAAGGAACCAACTCGAGGCCAAAAATCACATCAAACAACATCAATTCTATGAATCGCAACCCAATTCAAGACTATTGAAACTATGAACTTCAAAATTCCAAAACTAATGGCGATTCATACCAAAACAACTCCGATTGACTTTAAATTTTGCACACAAGTCACAGATGACATGAAGGATCTATTCCAACTTTCGTAATCAAAATCCAACCCCGAGATCAATAAAGTCAAGTCCCGGTTAAACTTTCCAACCTTCCAAACCTTCAACCTTCTAACTTTCGCCAATTCAAGCCGAAACGACCTACAGACCTCCAAATCAACACTCGTACATGTTATTAAGTCCAAAATCACCACATGGAGCTATTGGAACAATCAAAACTCTGTTTCGTAGTCATCTACACAAAATTCAAACTACGATCAACTCTTCAACTTAAAGCTCCGACTTAGGGACTATGTGTCCTATTTCACTCCGAAACTCACCTGAACCAAAACCAAACACCCCCGGCAAGTCCCATAACCGTAATACAACATATAGGAGGCAATAAATAGGGGATTGGGGCTAAAATACTCAAAATAACTGGCCGAGTCATTACATTCTCCCTCTCTTAAAATTAAAACGTTCGTCCTCGAATGAGTATAGGGACATACCTGAAGTGGTGAAAAGATGAGGATAACGGCTACGCATATCATGCTCGGTCTCCCAAGTTTCCTCCTCGACTGGTTGACCCCTTTACTGAACCTTCACTGAAGCAATGTTCTACCTCAACTTTCGAACCTGCTTTCCAAAATGGCCACTGACTCCTCAACATATGACAAAATCTTGTCCAACTAGACTGAGCTAAAATCCAACACATGAGACGGATCAGCGTGAACTACCGGAGCATAGAAACATGGAATACTGGATGATCTGCAGCTAGACTAGGTGGCAATGCAAGCTTGTAGGCCACCTCTCCAATCCTATGAAGAATCTCAAAAAGTCTGATATATCTAGCCTCACATGGCTCAAACTAACCCACTAAAGACCGACACCGTCTCCCATACAAGGCCTCACATGGATCCATCTGAATGCTCGGTTGGTATCTGATGTTGTAGGCAAACTCTGCAAGCGGCAAGAACTGATCCCAACAACCCCCGAACTCTATCACATATGCATGAAGCATATCCTCTAATATCTAAATAGTGCGCTCGGACTGTCCGTCTATCTAAGAGTGGAATACTGTACTCAACTCAACCCGTTGCCCAACTCACATTGTACGGCCTTACAGAATCGCAATGTAAATTGTGTACCCCGGTCAGAGATGATGGATACCGGCATGCCATGAAGTCGGACAATCTCGCGAATATAGACCTGAGCCANGTGAACTGCCGGAGCATAGAAACATGGAATACTGGATGATCTGCAGCTATACTAGGTGGCAATGCAAGCTTGTAGGCCACCTCTCCAATCCTATGAAGAATCTCAAAAGTCTGATATATCTAGCCTCACATGGCTCAAACTAACCCACTAAAGACCGACACCGCCTCCCATACAAGGCCTCACATGGAGCCATCTGAATGCTCGTTGGTATCTGATGTTGTAGGCAAACTCCGCAAGCGGCAAGAACTGATCCCAACAACCTCCGAACTCTATCACATATGCACGAAGCATATCCTCTAATATCTAAATAGTGCGCTCAGACTGTCTGTCTGTCTAAGAGTGGAATACTGTACTCAACTCAACCCGTTGCCCAACTCACGTTGTACGGCCTTACAGAATTGCAATGTAAATTGTGTACCCCGGTCAGAGATGATGGATACCGGCATGCCATGAAGTCGGACAATCTCGCGACTATAGACCTGAGCCAGCTGCTCTGAAGAATAAGTAGTCACCACTGGAATGAAATGAGACGGCTTGGTCAACCTATCCATAATCACCCATACTGCATCAAACTTCTTCTGATTCTGTGAGAGCACAACAACAAAATCCATGGTAACCCGCTCCCATTTCCACTCGGGAATCTCTAGCCTCTGAAGCAATCCACCTGGACGCTGATGCTCATACTTCACCTGCTTACAATTTAGGCACCGAGCTACATACTTCACTATGTATTGCTTCATTCTCCTCCACCAATAGTGCTGCCTCAAGTCCTGATATATCTTGGCAGCACCCGGATGAATAGAGTACCGCGAACAGTGGGCCTTCTTAAGAATCAACTCGCGCAAACCATCTACATTGGGTACACATAACCGTCCCTACATCTGTAACACATACTCATCTCTAATAGTGACCTCTTTGGCATTGCCGTACTGAACTGTTTCCTTAAGGACAAGCAAATGGTGGTCGTCATATTGACGCTCTCTGATACGATCATATAGGGAAGACCGAGAAACCACACAAGCCAAAACTCGACTCGGCTCAGAAACATCCAATCTAAAAAACTAGTTGGCCAAGGCCTGAACATCCAATGGTAATGGCCTCTCCACTGCCGGTAGATATGTTAAACTTCCCAAGCTCTCCGCCTTTCGACTCAAGGCATCGGTCACTACATTGGCCTTCTCGGGGTGATATAGGATGGTGATATCATAGTCTTTAATCAACTCTAACCATCTCCAATGCTACAAGTTAATATCCTTCTGTTTGAACAGATGTTGTAGACTCTGGTGGTCGGTATAGACCTCACAAGGGATGCAAATAGTTCTGCCAAATCTTCAAGGCATGAACAATAGATGCTAACTCAAGGTCATAGATATGATAATTCTTCTCATGTACCTTCAACTGTCTAGACACATAGGTAATTACCCTACCGTCTTGCATCAACACCGCACCGAGGCCAACATGCAACGCATCACAGTACACAATGTAAAACCCCAAACCCATAGGCAACACCAACCTTGGAGTTGTAGTCAAAGCAATCTTGAGCTTTTGAAATCTCTACTCACACTCCTTAGTTCACCTAAACGGAGTACCCTTTTGGGTCAATCTGGTCATAGGTACAGCAATAGATGAGAAATCCTCTACGAATCAACGGTAATACCCTGCCAAACAAAGAAAACTCCAAATCTCAATAGTTGAAGACGATATGGGCCAACTTTGTACTGCTTCAATATTCTTTGGATCCTTGATCCCCTCACTCGGCACTATATTTCCCAAAAATGCCACTGAGTCAAGCCAGAATTCACACTTTGAAAATTTTGCATACAACTTCTTTTTTCTCAAGGTGTGGAGCACAGTCCTCAAGTGCTACTCATGATCCTCCCGGCTCCGAGAGTACACCAAGATGTGGTCAATAAACACAATGACGAATGAGTCAAGATGGGACTGGAATACATTGTTCATCAAATGCATGAATGTTGTTGGGGCGTTGGCCAGCCCAAATGACATCACAAGGAACTTGTAATGTCCATACCAAGTCTTGAAGGTAGTCTTCAAAATATTCGGATCCCAAATCTTCAACTGATGATAGTCTGACCGCAAATCAATATTTGAGAATACTCTGGCACCATGTAGCTGGTCAAATAGGTCATCAATGTATGGCAATGGATACCTGTTCTTCACTATAACCTTGTTCAATTGCCGATAATCAATACATATGCTCATAGAACCATCCTTCTTCTTTACGAACAAGACCAGAGCACCCCAAGGTGACATACTAGGCCGAATGAAACCCTTATCAAGCAACTCTTGCAACTGCTCCTTCAACTCCGCTGGGCCATACGATATGGTGGAATAGAGATAGGCTAAGTGCCCTAAGAGAAACCAATACCAAAATCGATATCCCTAACGGGCGGCATACCTGGAAGATCTGCTGGAAATACATTTGGATAGTCCCTCACTACCGGAACTGACTCAACGGTAGGAGTATCAACACTGACATCTCTTACAAATGCTAGATATGCTTCACACCCCTTACCAACCATCTGATGTGCCTCAAGGAAAGACACCACCCTACTAGGAACATAATTCAAAGTACCCCTCTACTCCAACCATGAAAAACCTGGCATAGCCAATGTCACCGTCTCAGCGTGACTATCAAGAGTAGCATGATAGGGCGACAACCAGTCCATGACCAAAATAACATCAAAATCTACCATATTGAGCAACAATAGATCAACTATGGTCTCAAAACCACCAAGAACAACTAAACACGACCGATACGCAATGTCAACAACAATGGAATCTCCTACTGGCATGGACATATAGACAGGAGAACTCAAGAAATCACGGGATATACACAAATATGGAGCAAAGTAAGATGATACATAGGAATAAGTGAAGTCTGGATCAAATAAGACTGATGCATCTCTATGATAAATTGGAACAATACCTGTGATAACTGAATCGGATGCAACTGCCTCCGTCCTAGTCGGAAGAGCATAACACCTGGCCTGGCCTCCCCTCTAGGGAAACCCCTACCCGCCGGACCTCCACCTATAGCTGGCTGTGTAGGTGGAGTGGCAACGGGTGTAGTAACCACGACCTGAGAAGTCTTGGGACCCTGTGGAATAAGTGGAGCCTGAGTGGTCAGTGGAGGTGCACCCCTCATGAGTCTGGGTCAATCCCTCACTATATGACGAGTATCACCATACTCAAAACAAGCTCTTGGAGGACGTGGCTGCTGAAACTGGCTCGGGCCTGGTCGGCTGGACTAACCCCTGAAAGCACCCTGTGTAGGAGGTGCACTAGATAGTGGCGGTGCATAATGGGTGACATGAGACCTGAGAGTAGCCGGAATATCACTAGAAGCTGGAAGTGCTGAATGAACAGTACGGATCACACATCCTCTATAATGACGGACTACAACTGGGGCACGAGCACAACTATATGTGCTAGAATCTCGAGGCCTCTTAGACTCCATCTCCTCTATCTCCCGGCCGCACATACCCTACAATCTCCGAGCGATCTCCGCCACCTGCTGGTATGGGGTATTAGTCTCCAACTCTTGAGCTATGCTGAATCTCATACTGTGGTTGAGTCCCTCTATAAAATCGACGGACTCGCTCTCTGACCGTGGAGACTAAGGCCGGAGCATGACAGGACAACTCGCTGAACCTGATAGCATACTCTGACACGGTCATAGCACCCTGGCGCAACTGCTCAAACTTCGCGCACCATGCATCACGAAGGCTCTAGGGAACAAACTCTCTCATGAACATCTCTGAGACAAACTCCCTCATGAACATCTTTGAGAACTGAGCCTATGTGAGTAAAGCTGCCTCGGTCGGGCTACCCAACTCATACGCTCACCACCACAGATAAGTTTCTCCCTTAAGCTAGAACGTAGTGAAAGCAGCCCCACTCGTCTCCACAATACCCATAGTATAGAGGATATGGAGGCACTACTCAAGAAAACCTTGTGCATTCTCTGAAGCTAAGCCGCTGAAAGTATGAGGGTGGTACTTCTTGTACCTCTCGAGCCTAATCTGCTGCTCCTCAGATGTTGCTGCCCTAACCTCGGGCTGAGCTGGGACAACTGGCTGCACTGGTATGACCTCTGGTACCTGGTCAACTTGTACACGTTGCTCTAGGGTACAGGCGGTAGGAGTCTATGCTCCTCCCCCAGCCTGAGATGAGGCAGGAATAAGTGGAATCAACCCCGCCTGAGTTAGAGTGCCAAACATGCTCAAAAACTGGGCGAGAGTCTCCTGAAGTGCAGAGGTAGTAACAAGCGTCTCAGGTGCTTGCCCCCCAACTGGAGCTACTGGTGGATCCTCTGTAACATCTCGAGCAGGTGCTCTGGTTGCACCACGTGCCCATCCTCGACCTCTTCCCTGGCCCCGGCCTCTCGCGGCTCTAGCAGGGGGCACATGTGTCTAATCATCTGATCCAGTTGTGCGTGTCCTCACTGTTTGTGAGAGAATAGAAAGACAGAGATTTAGCATTTCGAAGTCCATAAATTCACACGATAAGGAATCAAAGAAGTGAAGTTTTTCCTAACAGTTACATAGCTTCCTGAAGATAAGTACAGACATCTCCATACCGATCCGGGAGACTCTATGAAACCTGTTTGTGACTCATAACACCTATGAACCTAGAGCTCTGATACCAACTTGTCACGATCCCAATTTCCCTCCGTAGGATGTCGTGATGGCATCTAATCTCTAAGATTAGGTAAGCCTAACATACATGCGAAACTGAAATAACACATAAGCTCTCAAATACCTAACAACTATTATAAAGAAAACTCTGCAACTCAGTATATTCAAACTTCCCAAAACCTGGTGATAACAAGTCACAAGCTCTACGAATAAGTACTAATCATCCCTATATAACAGTGTGTCTATAAAGGGAAAGAAAATGAAGTAGAATAGGTAGAGGAGGACTCTGTGGCCTACGGACGCCGGCAGGTATACCTTGAAGTCTTCGAAGTTAATCTCGTCTCACTGGTGCCTGGACTGGTAGGAGGTACCTGGATCTGCACAAAAGATAAGCAGAAGGGTAGCATGAGCACACCATAACGGTACCCAGTAAGTACCAAGACTAACCTCGGTAGAGTAATAACGAGGTTAGGTTAAGGCCCTATTGGATTAAATAAATAAATAAAAATAAATATATAACAGTGTAATAATGATAACAATAGAAATGAGACAATAAAGAAATATACCGAGAATCACTACACTGAACTAAGGCAAATAATGCATCACAGAAGAAAACAAGGAATGCTACGATAGGGAACAAAGCAACAAAACACAAGTGGAATAAAGAGAAAAGTATAGATAAGAATCGCTATCGAGGTACCGCCTCGTAGTCTCGAATCACAAAACATTTCACAATTTTTTCATATATCACCGCGGGAGCCTTGTATTTAGTTTTAAAAATCATTTTTTCCGAAATAGCTTCCCGCGTTTTAGCCCACCTTATTACACCGCGTGGCTTCAAGTAATTTCCTTGCTAGAAACATATGTATCAAGCCCACCTTATCTCACCGCATGCGTTTCAACCCCAAATCCTTTTACCACCGCATGCGTATCAATATCACAACGTATCACAAATCACACATCATGTGCCCAATATCACAACTTGCCAAGAAACCAATAACAATAGTATTTTCACAACACATAGACCTTGGCTCAACCACAATATGCACAAAAGTCTCAACAATAACAACTGAAGGTGAATAACTCAACAAGAATAGAATTTCACAACATTACAACTTTGCCTTAATGTAAATCACGGCCTTCATAACTCTATATCAATTTCAACAACAAGATATTCCAAGAATAAAAACTTCAAGTGAAGAACTCAACGGTTAAATAATGAATAAGGAATAGAGGAAACAATACTTCAACTAAACATGTAAAGACAATTAACAAGTAAGAGATAAGACAAGTAGAGCATGCGAAGATAGACTAATGATGATGAATATAACATGTTAAGGTAACTCAATTAAGGCATGAAAGGGATCTACATAGCTAAAACCGATCAATTTTCACATTTAGCCCGTGTACACACTCGTCACCTTGCGTACACAGCTTTCACATATCACAATTAACACAAACCAATACCAATCCTAAGGGGTATC
>AWOL01S0155603.1:5533-16001 GCA_000715115.1 Nicotiana otophora
ATAAATAATATTTCGTAACTCCCTCAAGATGGGGTGTTACTCATATTATTCAGCGAGCACAGACTATCATCTCCTGCTACCCGATTACTATTTTTAAGTTGTTTACCTAAAGCGCTCTATTTAATTCTAAGTCGTGCCCTATGCCTGCACTACCCGTCCCACGCCTATGGTCCAGGAGGCATTTGGACCTCTATTTCAGGGTGGTTCTAGACCTTAACTTAGGCTGCTCAAAAGAAAAAAAAAATACAAAGCGACATACAAAAATAGTTAGGACTCTCAAATAGAAACAAGTATGGGCTCAAGTTAGCCTCCGCATCAAATGCACGCCAAACTTATTAGCATTGACAGATTTTATTAATTGCAGAATCCTATAGGCAGGATAACTATGTGATATTGAATGAACGAGCAGAAATCATGTATAAAATCAGTTTCTTAATACGATTATTAGAACCTACATAAATTTGCCTACTGATTTTATCATAATACGATTAAACCTATTAGCATGGTATCTAGGTGTTTTATGCGATAGTAAATAGTGGCAAGTCACAGAAACAGACACAGAATTATTTGTTTTAACCCTATAAGCATGTTTTCCAACGAGGGTGAAAATACAGTATTTGGAAACTCATGAATAAATAGGCAGAAATTAAATTGGTTCGAACCTATAGGCATGCTTTCTACAATTTGATCCAGTTTTAGATCCTATAGGCATGATTTCTATAATTTGATCAGAATAGTGCGTAAACAGAAATTTGCATACATATTGGATCATACCAGAACATAATTGAACCAAGCATTGAACCTGTGGACATGGCTGCTAGCACATAATGACTGAACATAATAAGGTACCTATAGGCATGATTTCTATAATTTGATCAGAATAGTGCGTAAACAGAAATTTGCATACATATTGGATCATACCAGAACATAATTGAACCAAGCATTGAACCTGTGGACATGGCTGCTAGCACATAATGACTGAACATAATAAGGTACCTATAGGCATGATTTCTATAATTTGATCAGAATAGTGCGTAAACAGAAATTTGCATACATATTGGATCATACCAGAACATAATTGAACCAAGCATTGAACCTGTGGACATGGCTGCTAGCACATAATGACTGAACATAATAAGGTACCTATAGGCATGATTTCTATAATTTGATCAGAATAGTGCGTAAACAGAAATTTGCATACATATTGGATCATACCAGAACATAATTGAACCAAGCATTGAACCTGTGGACATGGCTGCTAGCACATAATGACTGAACATAATAAGGTACCTATAGGCATGATTTCTATAATTTGATCAGAATAGTGCGTAAACAGAAATTTGCATACATATTGGATCATACCAGAACATAATTGAACCAAGCATTGAACCTGTGGACATGGCTGCTAGCACATAATGACTGAACATAATAAGGTACCTATAGGCATAATTTCTAACACATCACATATGATAACACATTGTTGGACCTATAGGCAGGATTTCTACCCAACTTATTGTAAATGTAAAATAGGAACCCCTTCCCAATTTCACTAACACCCCAGAATTGTTATTACAAATAATTATTACAAACCAGAACTTAATAAATAAATTACAAAGTAAGTGTAACTATAGGGAGCCTAAAACAGGCCCAAATACACCTAGACAGGCCAGGCCTTCCACTCACAATAGCTCCAAAACCCATGTTCATAGATATAAAGTAACCAGTTGTTGAGTGATTCACTCATATATCAAGGCTAAACACATAGAACCCAAATCTCTAGTGTGTCAGAGTTCCCAAGGGCTTCAAGAACCCAGGGCAGTGCTCACACTAGAGAGATCAGAGGACAAAACCTAAGTAGCCTTGGCTTGCAGCTGGCTAGGAGTAAGAATTTAGAAGGATCAGGGGAGTAGAATGGGATTAGGGAATCTACTGAAGGACATAATCATATATTGAGCATATATGAACAAAGGTAGACATGCTTAATCCTAAGCAAACTTAATCAAGTTTTAGGAATTGAATCAATCACATGCTAACAAGGAAAGTTCATAAGCAGATTCATAGTGATAACAAACGATCCAGATTAGACTAAGTGCAGGAACTAGTGTTATAAGAAGGGATCCCATTAACTAGCAATAGGTCAGGATATGTTAAACCTGATTGAGGCAGTTACTAGAGGTGTCATAATATAGTAAGAACAAAGTCAAACAGGCCACATTATAACATGTTCAACAAACATGCTTATAAATCTGTTAATGCACACATCTATACATGGTTAAGAAGTCCACAGGAAAAGGTATGAGAGCATATTTATAAACAGGTTCATAACAGACTTAACTTTAAAAGATAGTCATCAATAACATAGAGCTTAAGCAGAATTTCATTAATCAACTCAAAATAGGTTCAAACGTGTCTCAAACTACAAGTAATAGCATTTAGGATAACATAGTCAAATTGAAATAACACTGATCAAATAATCATAGTGAAATGGCAGAGGGTCTAATAACTCACCAGTTGAGATGAAACAGGGAAGAAAGGGATCCAAAAGTATGGTAAATATCACCAACAGAAGCAAGAAATTGGAGATTTCTGGCCTTGGCTTTCAGCCGGCCAGGAATCAGAATACAGAATGAGATTATTCAAGAGTGAAAGCACACAGATTTGTTATAGTAGTGAAAGATATTCGAACTCAGAACTTCCAAATCTTTTCTTTTTCTTTTAAAGGCGAGTGGGGAGGGGTTTAAATAGTGCAGGGATTAGAACATAAACATGGAAAATAACTGGTTTAAACACGAAAAAGGGCAAGTACTTAAATCAGTAAAATTGAAACCCTAAATTTTAGGTAAACATACACAAGATTGGCAGACAATAAGGCAAATAATCACATAATACGTACAATGAACATAGACATGAAATTATTCACAAGAAGCACAGAGTAGAACCAGATTTGGTTCAAGTAAAAAAAAAAGGTCTGAAACCCTAATTTGGGTAAATCACAAAATCGGCAGAATAATAAAGGCAAAGAATTACATATTAGCATAAAACGAACATAGATAGGAGATTATTCGAAAAAATATAGAATCGAACCAGATTTTGTTCAATTAAAGAAGATCTGAAACCTTAATTTAAGGCAAGTAAAAGGAATCAACCGAAATAGGCAGATTCATACGTAATAGAATGAATATAGATGAAATAATGCTAAATATCAAGCTTGAACCAGTTTTGGTTAGAATCAAAAGAGAATCTGAAACCCTAACCTTAGGGAATCAGCAAGATACAAACGAATCGGGCTTACATAGTTCAAATAACGCGTCTGGACTTAAGGTTGTCCAGATTCAAGAGGTAAAGATCGATTTGGACAGAATCAAAGATGGGGTACTTGCCATATTTAGGCAAGTACCTAAGTTATTCCATAAACTAGCACCAAATAAGGGAAATATCTCGAGATGGTAGGTGAATGGGGAAAGAATCCCATTAGGAACGAGATTTGGGGGGATTTTAGTGAGGCAGCGGGATTAGGGTTCATCAGATGAGGGAAACGGAGGTGGAAGATTTGGGAAATGAGGGTTAGGGTTTGGGTGGTGTAGATATAAGGAAATGGAGGAATCGTTTATGAGCCATTAATCATTTTTGATCAACGACTGGGATTTGAGCGGACTGGGTTGGGTTTAATTGAGTGGGTAAGGGTAATTGGGCCAGGGGTATTGGGCTTGGGGTAATTGGGTAAGTTTGGGTAGTTTAGGTCCGAAAATTTAATTGAACATTGGGGCCAGATTTTAAATACCCAATTTATTAAATAAATAATTTATAAAAAAATGAATAAATAACAAAAATATCATTTGTGCATAAAAATTATTAAAACAATTATTTAACAGTATAAAAATATAAAAGGTTATTGATTTGCATAAATAAAGTAATTATAAGTATATATAGGCTATTATTGTAAAATGTGCAATTTATCCTTAACAAATGCAAACATAATTATAACAAATGTATTAAAAATATTTAAAACCTAATATGGGTGTAAATGATAAGTTTAGATGATAAAAACATCATAAAATAATTTGTAAGGTAATTAATAGATATTTATATATAATAAAATACCGAAATAAATTGATTTAAAGCCTTTAAAAATTATAGAAAATTATGAAAAGTACTTATATATGCTTGTAGATAAAATTATGATGCATGTGCACTATCTTAAAAGTATATATATATATATATATATNAATAACAAAAATATCATTTGTGCATAAAAATTATTAAAACAATTATTTAACAGTATAAAAATATAAAAGGTTATTGATTTGCATAAATAAAGTAATTATAAGCATATATAGGCTATTATTGTAAAATGTGCAATTTATCCTTAACAAATGCAAACGTAATTATAACAAATGTATTAAAAATATTTAAAACCTAATATGGGTGTAAATGAAGTTTAGATGATAAAAACATCATAAAATAATTTGTAAGGTAATTAATAGATATTTATATATAATAAAATACCGAAATAAATTGATCTAAAGCCTTTAAAAATTATAGAAAATTATGAAAAGTACTTATATATGCTTGTAGATAAAATTATGATGCATGTGCACTATCTTAAAAGTATATATATATATATATATATATTGAAAATAATAGGGAAATATTGGGTATCAACATACGGTGTGTGATGAGTTCTTAGCATTGCGTTGTGGTGGTACTTGTTGTGCTTGCGGCACGGTTCTCTCATTTGAGTCATTTTTCATTTTTGGGTGCATTTGAATTATTGTGTGTTGGTGCATGGATTGCACGGTTTGTGGCTTAAGGTTGAATAGATATGGCAGGCCAGTAGAGTGACTTTATTTGATGAGATAGGGTCGTTGGACCTAGAATGGGTACTATCGAATTCGATTGTGGTATATTTGGAGGGATAATGTCACTGATCGACTTAGAAATTAGCTATAGTTCTTGTCGAAGGAGGGAGAGCTCCATGACTTGTTGATCTGATGAGTGGTTATGACTTTCTGCATGTTTCTTTCAACATCAACAGTGTACGAAGGTTTTGAACGCTATTTTGTTTGATATGAGGTTTATTACCAGTACCGGGTTTGATTTGACTAGTTATTGTAGTAATCAATTATCGCTATGAGTATGCGAATTATGCGGTACATTATATGATTACATCTTGGGTTATGGTTATGGCTTGATATAACTTGTTCGTACTTATACAATGTGTATATGCGAGATTCAGGTCTTGTAAGGAATTCCAGATGTTGGAAATTGGGTAGTAATGATTGCGGGCTAAGGTTGAATTAAGGATCTTTAGTTATGTTATGTCGTCCGGCTTTTATGGATTGGGGTGACGTGGGATCACCCCCGGTTATGTGCATGGTAAGCTTACATGACGATCTGATGGCTTTAGAATGACTCTTGGCACGTTCGAGGACGAACATATGTTTAAGTAGGGGAGAATTTAACGACCCAGCCGGTTATTTTGAGAATTTGCATTCCGTTCAGCTATTTAAAGTCTTGAGCATCATCGTATAATGTATTATTACTTATATGAATCGTTGTTTTTGGTTTTCAGGTTATTCGGAAAAGATTTGAAAGAATGATTCTCAACAAAGAAACTTTAAGTTGGAAGAGTCAACTAAATTTGACTCTTGAGTATTTGACCCCGAATCGTAGTTTTGATGGTTCCATTATGTCCGGATGGTGATTTTGGACTCGAGCGTATGCCAGGATTTGCATTTGGATATTTCTAGAAAGTTTTGGCACTAATTAGCGAAAGTTGGATATTTGAAGGTTTGGAATGTTCATAAGTTTGACCGAGAGTTGACTTTGATGATATCAGATTCAGATTGTGGTTCCGGGAATTAGAATAGCTTCATTATGTCATTTGGGACTTATGCGGAAGATTTGAGTTAATTCCTAGTTGATTTGATATGATTCAACACGAGTTTTTAAAGTTAAAAGTTTAAAAGTTCATTAAGTTCGATTTGAGACGCGATTCGTGGTTTTGCTGTTGTTATGCGTGATTTAAGGCATCGAGTAAGTTCGTGTTATGTTATGGGAATTGTTGGTATATTTGGACTGGGTCTCGAGGGGGCTTCGGTGAGTTTCGGATGTCGTTTGGATCATTTCGAATGGTTTTGCATTGCTGGTTTTCTGCTGCTACCAATTGGTTCTCGTGTTCTTCGTGATCGCAAAGGTCGAGCCGCGATTGCGAAAGGTGTTTTGGTTTGTTATGAACTTTCTCTTTGCGTTCGCGTGAGGATGAACACCCTCGCATAGAGTTATGGCTGGTCTTCATCGCATCCGCATAGGCTTCTACGCGATCGTGTAGTGATTGGGTTGAGCTGGGCAGGAGGCTGGTTTCCTCTTCGTGTTCGCTATGTTGTTCCTGTGATCGTGTAGATTTGTGAACCTTGTGTATCATGTTCGTGAGGCTTTTGCTGCGATCGCATAGAGTAATTCTGGGGCAGTGCATTTTATTCTTTGCGATCGCGATGGTATTTCTGCGATCGTGATTCATTAATTCTTTGAGTGAATATAAAGTACTCTATTTCGGAGGTTTCGATCATTTTTGCATATTAGGAGCTATGAAGCTATGGAGCTCGAATTGAGATGAATTTTGAAATGATTATCACCATATAGATTAGGGTAAGTGTTCTCTATTCAGTTTTGATTATATTTCATGAATCTATCCTCACTTTTGGCATTAAGTTGATGATTTCAAAAGAGAAATTAGGGGGTTTTGTCAAAAATTTCATAAAGTAAATTTTCGAGTTTTGAGCATCGATTTGGAGTCGGATTTGAGTGAAACTAGTATGGTTGGACTCGTAATTGAATGCGTTGTCGGATTTTGTGAGTTTTGTCGGGTTCCGAGGTGCGGGCCCGGGTTTGATGTTTTGTTGACTTTGGGACTTTTGATTAAAGATTCGACCTTTATCGATTGGATTTGTTTCCTTTGGCATTGTTTGATGTGCTTGAATTGCTTTTGGCTAGTTTTGAGAAGTTCGGAGGTTGGTACGCGCGAGGTGGTATTTCCAAAGTATTGGTTGACTTGCTCGGTATTGGATTTGTCTTGTTTTAGGTAAGAATACTATCTAAACTTGGTTGAGGCACTAGTTGCCTGAATTATTTGTGATAGCTACGTGCTATGGGCGCATATGTGTTGGGTTTGAATTCATGTACAAGCACTGGGGTATTTATCCATGCTCGGGGTAGTGCTTAGGCTATGATATGCCTAGAGTTGACTGTTAAGTTTTAAGCTATAGTGTTTCTCATTTATTAGCATAAAACGAACATAGATAGGAGATTATTCAAAAACAAATACAGAATCGAACCAGATTTGGTTTAATTAGAGATGATCTGAAACCCTAATTTAAGGCTAGTAAAAGGAATCAACAGAAATAGGCAGATTCATGCGTAATAGAATGAATATAGATGAAATAATGCTAAAAATCAAGCTTGAACCAGCTTTGGTTCGTTTCAAAAGAGAATCTGAAACCCTAACCTTAGGGAATCAGCAAGATACGAACGAATCAGGCTTACATGGTTCAAAATAACGCGTTTGGACTTAAGGTCGTCCAGATTCAAGAGGTAAAGATCGATTTGGACAGAATCATAGATGGGGTACTTGCCATGTTTAGGCAAGTACCTAAGTTATTCCATAAAATAACACCAAATAAGGGAAATATCTCGAGATGGTAGGTGAATGGGGAAAGAATCCCATTAGGAACGGGATTTGGGGGGGATTTTAGTGAGGCGGCATTATTAGGGTTCATCAGAGGAGGGAAACAGAGACGTCAGATTTGGTAAATGAGGGTTAGGGTTTGGATGGTGGAGATATAAGGAAAGGGAGGGATCGTTTATGAGCCGTTGATCATTTGTTATCAACGGCTGGGATTTGAGCGGACTGGGTAGGGTTTAATTTAGTGGGTAAGGGTAATTGGGCCAGGGGTATTGGTCTTGGGGTAATTGGGTAGGTTTGGGTAGTTTAGGTCCGAAAATTTAATTGAAAATTGGGGCTAGATTTAAATACCCAATTTATTAAATAAATAATTTATAAAATAAACTGAATAAATAACAAAAATATCATTTGTGCATAAAACTAATTAAAACAATTATTTAACACTATAAAAATATAAAAGGTTATTTTTTTGCATAAATAAAGTAATTATAAGCATGTATGGGCTATTATTGCAAAATATGCAATTTAGCCTTAAAAAATGCAAACGTAATTATAACAAATGTACTAAAAATATTTAAAGCCTAATATGGGTGTAAATGATAAATTTAGATGATAAAACCATTACAAAATAATTTGTAAGGTAATGAATAGATATTTATATATAATTAAATACCGAAATAAATTAATTTAAAGCCCTTAAAAATTATAACAAATTATGAAAAATACTTATATATGCTGTGGATCAAATGATAATGCATTTGCACTATCTTGAAAGTACATATATATATTTGGAAAATATGAGGAAAAAATTGGGTATCAACAGCTACCCCTCTTTACCCGGGAAGGACGAAAGAATTATCGGGTAAAGAAATGATGACCAATTTTAACAGAATGGGGTGTTTTGAAAACTATAGGCCGCACTCTGGTCTCTGAGCTGCCTACATATCCCTGGTTTTATAGGAATAGGGCCATGTGTAGTTCTGGATCCAACAGTGGAATAAACCGATGGAGTTGTAAGAATAGACAAAATTTTCAGGATAGGACAACTCATGATTGAGAGCAGTTATGGATATTTGAGTGGGTATCAGATGGGAATGGGTTACGGACGGTGATCGGTTACGTTTGAAATATTGAACGTTGAATGGAAACTGAAGCGAAGATTGCCCCCGTTAGGAGAACGGTTGCTTCCTGATCACCTGCAAATTCAAAATACAATGCATGCATATAGATTATCGCATAAATTTAAACATGATGCAAATTCCCTTTGGACCATGGAGATCGTCTTTGGACGGTGAGGATGACCTCCTTAGATCATGACATCTCGGGCCATGAATTCTGCAGTAAAGGATTTGCAGGCCATGAAATGATGTTCTCGGGCTATGAAGATGGTGCCTCTGAACCATGATGCCTTTGAATAATGATGTACAATATTGAGAGATCCTCAGGTCATGGCATGGTGTCTTCCGGCTATGAGGATGATGCCTTCGGACAATGACGCCTTCGAAACATTTGGCTAAGTTTCAGCCCATAAGATGCAAAGATATGATGTTTGAGATAAGACAAGACATATCTTAGTCATGTGTAAGGTCGGAGGAAGAGCTCAGCCTCGAGAGAAGAGAATGATGCAAGGTTTTTGGAATAGACCAATATTTGTGGTCATGCAAGGAGAGACAATGCTTAGTCTCGTGTGGGGGGAAGGAAGAGCTTAGCCTTATGCAGTTGAGGTGGCATGGCTTAGCCTCATGCAAGAGGGAGACAATGCTTAGTCTCATGCAATGGGAAGGCAGAGCTTAGCCTTATGCAGTTGATAGAGGCAGAGCTTAACCTTATGCAGTTGAAGAGGTAGGGCTTAGCCTCATGCAAGATAGAGACAGTGCTTAGTCTCATGTAATGGGAAGGCAGAGCTTAGCCTTATGCAGTTGACGGAGGCAGAGCTTAGCCTTATGCAGGTTAGGAGGCAAGGCTTAGCCTCATGCAAGATGGAGACAGTGCTTAGTCTCATGCAATGGGAAAGCAGAGCTTAGCCTTATGCAGTTGAGGAGGCATGGCTTAGCCTCATGCAAGATGGAGACATTGCTTAGTCTCATGCAATGTGAAGGCATAGCTTAGCCTTATCCAAGATGGAGACAGTGCTTAGTCTCATGTAATGCGAAGGCAGAGCTTAGCCTTATGCAGTTGCCTGAGGCAGACCTTAGCCTTATGCAGTTGAGGAGGCAGGGCTTAGCCTCATGCAAGATGGAGATAGTGCTAGTCTCATGCAATGTGAAGGCAGAGCTTAGCCTTATGTAGTTGAGGAGGCAGGGTTTAGCCTCCTGCATGATGGAGACAGTGCTTAGTCTCATGGAATGGGAAGGCAGAGCTTAGCCTTATGCAGTTGAGGAGGCAGGGCTTAGCCTCATGCAAGATGGAGACAGTGCTTAGTCTCATGNTTAGCCTCATGCAAGATGGAGACATTGCTTAGTCTCATGCAATGTGAAGGCATAGCTTAGCCTTATCCAAGATGGAGACAGTGCTTAGTCTCATGTAATGCGAAGGCAGAGCTTAGCCTTATGCAGTTGCCTGAGGCAGACCTTAGCCTTATGCAGTTGAGGAGGCAGGGCTTAGCCTCATGCAAGATGGAGATAGTGCTAGTCTCATGCAATGTGAAGGCAGAGCTTAGCCTTATGTAGTTGAGGAGGCAGGGTTTAGCCTCCTGCATGATGGAGACAGTGCTTAGTCTCATGGAATGGGAAGGCAGAGCTTAGCCTTATGCAGTTGAGGAGGCAGGGCTTAGCCTCATGCAAGATG
>AWOL01S0155618.1:1782-43657 GCA_000715115.1 Nicotiana otophora
TAAAGCTTATAAGATTTATAACAAAAGAACTATGTGTGTAGAAGAAAGTATACATGTTGTTTTGATGAAACTAACATTCTTTCTGAGAGGCAGGAACAAGATGATGAAGCAATTGGGCTGGTAAGAAACTCAAATGAAACTACAGCCCAACCTGAAGTTGTACCAGAGGAAGGAACAGGTGATGAAACATGTCCTTCCACCCAGGGGCAACCTGACAGGGGGAATTGAACAGAGATGAACTGATCCTCAAGCCTCGAGGGAGCCTTTCCATGAACTTGTTCCTTAATAACAAAACCAGGAAGGAACATCCAAGTAAATTGACACTCCTATTGTAACAGCCACGAAATTAGATTTTGATGGACCTGGTTCATCTGTTGATCAGAAAATGTATAGGGAAATGATTTGATCTTTGTTATATCTCACTACTAGTAGACCTAACACTGTTTTCATTGTAGACCTTTGTGCTAGATTCCAGACAAATCCAAATGAGTCTCACTTGACTACTGTCAAGAAGATCTTGAGATACCTAAAAGGCACCACTGATCTTTGCATATGGTATCTAAAAGGTAGTAATATCAACTTAGTGGGATATGTTGATGTTGATTATGAACGTTTTATTGTGGATAAAAAAATCACTTCATGTATGTCACATTTTCTTGGCACGTGTCTTGTATCTTGGGGCACCGGAAAGCAAATTTTGTAACCTTATCTACTGTTGAAGCTGAGAATGTGGTTGTTGTACTCAATTATTGTGGATTAAACAATAATTAATGGACTTTAGAATTAATGTAGGCTGTATCCATATTTATTTTAAAATACTGGTGCAATCAGTATGACCCAGAACCCAGTCTATCACAAAAGAACTAAGCACATAGATGTTAGGCATCGTTTTCAAAGGGATAATTTTGAGAAGTGTTTGATCAGTATGAAATTTTGTGCTACTGATAAGGAAATTTCTGACATCTTTACAAAAGCTTTGAGTAGGATCACTTTGAAAGGAATAGGTTAGAATTAGGGATGATTAAGATCATCTAAAAGAAACTAGTTCTAACTCAATGATTGATTAGATAATTTGTGAATTTTGTGAATAATTAGATTAGATATTGCTCAGTCTCATGCTTTTATTAGTATACTCCTGTGCCATGTGCTAAAATGTCTCACTCATGTCTAATGATATTATTCTTATTTTCTTGGAAAAAATCAGTCTTACGCAAGAGAACTTATAATGAAGAACCTAGTTCATCGAGCTTATAAGGTATGCATTCTACACTCTGCATAATTTGAAATAACAGCATATGGATCATGAAATGAATAAAGACTCACTTTATCCTAAACTACTTTTGAACCAATTAGTTACAAACGAACTAGTTTCACCAAGAGTCTCACTCGCCATAATTGCCGAAATATTTGGGGAAGAGTCCAACGTCTTTTCAAACTGAAACTTCCAATATGATTAGACTTCTAGACTTCAAAAGGTGTCGTTATACACTCAACCTTTCCCTATTTAAATTGATTTGACCTTACCCTCTTATCTCAAATTTTTTCAAAAGATCAAAATATCCAAAACCTCAAAATTGTCTCCATTTCTCTCAAGTTTCTGAACTGATCAAATAGCAAACACCCATGAAAATTCTAAAAACTCTGAAATTTTTACCTCACCATCCAAAGAACCTTCACCCACACTTTCAACCATCCAAACCCCCAAGAAAAAAAATATATCAGAATGATTGCACGGAAAATAATAGCAAGCAAAGAACAAGCCAAGAAGTTGAATGAGAAGCTACAAGTCAGTCAAGCAGAAGAACCACAAAATTCTGATGATCTGGTCTGCGACTGAGGGGAAAAAACCAGTTTCTTCTGAAACTGAATAGGTAACCCTTTAAGTTTCCCTCCATTGAATTTGGTTCTGAATTGCAGAAAATCTTCAGAATCGATTTGTTTTGGGTTGGTCTATGGCTGGTATTGAAAAGGGAAATGTTGTTATTGAATACATTGGTGGTAAAAATAAAAAATAAAAATAAAAGAGAGCGAGGGTGTTGAAGTAGATGTGAGGGGAAAGGGAGAATAAAGAGTGGTTGGAGCTCCTTCACCCACTCTTGTTGGTTTGACTGAAAAAGTTGGAGCAATGATTGTATGGAGTGAAGAGATTAGTGATGATGAGGAGACTATAGAGGAAAGTATGGGGATAGAATCACAAGAGATAAGTGATGGTTCTTGTGATAGAAGTGCAGCATAGGGGCTAGATAGGTTAAAGAAACGGTTTCATGAACCAGTTCCTTCTCTTGCTAAAAATAGACAGGAACCCCTTCATGCTATGCTGCAAAAGGTATCAGATAGTTACAATCAAAAGAAGAAAAGCAAAGTTAGAAAGACTGCAGGGATGGGCATGGGTGGCACTAAGAGAAAGAGTGCTCCTTTTATCCCTGTAGCAACTCCTCCCACAAGAGGAAGAACTACAGGGAGCTAGAAGAAGCAGAGTAAAGCTAATGTAAAAAGGCCTTAGCTGAAAGTGTCAAGAAAGTCACTTCGAGAAAAAAAAAACTAGTAATCCAAGTGGAGTAGTCCAGATTGAGGAGATGAACCTGATTCATGAGGATGAAGATAAAGATGTGGAAGTACCCACACCTAGTGTCAAAAAGAGAAAGACTTCTCAAAGGAATTCTCAAGAAACAAAGGTTGTGGCAGAGGGTTCAGTTGTGACTAAAATAACCATGTATACTAAAAGGAGCAAGAAGACTTAAATAGTGAAAGAAAATGGTTAAGGATGTTGAGATTGAACGATTGAAGACTAGGTTAGCCCAAGTAGAGGCTTAGAGAGACTATCTCAAGTGTGAACTTGCAAAGTAAAAGGAGAAGAATGATGGTATTGTTCAAGATATGCTGAAACTCCTTCAAGCCAATAACCAAGAATCTGGTCCTTCCCAGTACTAAATCCTTCATAGCCCAGTTGTGACCAGTGACCCAAGTGAGATTTCTCTTTTTTTGCTCATGGTTCAATATTTTTATTTCTTCTTATGCTTTGTGGTAGGATTTTATCAATCAATGAAATTAACTGCTTTTACTCTAATTATTTATTGATATTTCTTAGACGGCTAATATCGTTAGATTGATAAAGAGAAAATTGAATCCATAATTGCATTTGAAGTAGCCCCAATGGCCATGAGTGATATCTACTAAAATTTGGTTACTTGGCTTAATTATGCAACTTTTCGATGATGCCAAAAAAGGGAAGATAGGTTGTGCTTTTGCTTTGGACTGTGATGTTTATAACCTAATGAACCTAGTCCTTGATGATTAGTGACTTTAAATAAAAAGTGTTCTGACATTGTGTTTAATGTTGAGTTGAGCTAAAAGAGGTTCCATGCGTTTGAAAAACACAAAGTTTGTCATCATCAAAAAGGGAAAATTTGTTGACCTGAGTAGTTTTGGTTTTGATGATTGGCAAAGGAACACATGCATGAACCATGTCCATGGACAATGTACACAGGTGACAGATAGAATTAAGCAAAAGGTATGCACGTGAAAGGGATAAGTATAAGTGGTTATATCTGATATTCCCTGAACGAAAAGGTTGCATAATTAATAAGGAGCATGACTCCTTACATAAAGAGAACTCTATCCAAGATAAAAAAGGAGTTAGAAGTTGAAGATAACTAGAACTCTTCTATCAAAGAAGAGTATAGCATTAGAACTCTAATTATTTCCTATTCAACTAACTCAATATATATTAGTTTGTTCTCCTTTACAGGTGATGCACATATACTGAAGTTAATCAGGAATTGAGAGCAAAATATCAAGGCATTTTGTGAGCAATTCCTGTGAGTTTTAAGAGTGTGATCCTGACGCTACACGAACCAGATTGAAGAACCAATTTCATAAAGAGTTTTATGCGTCTTTCTCTTTTTCTAGTTCAAAGTATAGCAGGCGTTTTGAGTTGTACCTTTCAGCTTTCTTAGAAGCAAATTGTACTAGGTACCTGAGTTGTATTATTCAAGTTAGAGTTAACTTGAAGTAGTCGCGACAACTTGTGGCGTGTTGCCATAAGGATTAGAGTTAATCCTTAGGTTTGCAAGAGGTTATAAACTCGAGTTGTATTATTCAAGTTAGATTTAACTTGAAGCAGTCGCAATAGCCTATGGCTGGTTGCTACAAGGGTTAGAGTTAATCGTTAGGCTTGCAAGAGTTTGTTAACTTTGTTATTGGCTTAGAGTTGTAGTGAAGTATTTGGAAAAAATCCTACTGGGTAGTAGGTCGTGGTTTTTTCACCTTTTGAGCCGGGTGTTTTTCACGTAAAAATCCTTGTATTCTTTACTTTCTGCATTGTTTATTCAGCAAGTGTAGTGTAAGAAACACATAGAAGAATTAGGTCCTTCGATAATTCAGTGCACGTGAAAATTGAGCACCACACAAATCACCCCCCATGTGTGGTATTGAAGTATAAAACATTAACATTAATGTCCCGATTGTAATAAGATATGGTACTTCGACACCAAGAAGCTCTTCATCATTTTCATGAGGTCAGAATGGAACTTTCTTTATATCAAGTGATCTCACAACCATTAGGGTACTCAATGGATGTGTTTTATCCATATAGAATCGCTTATAGATCTTTTCAGTGTATGTTGATTGATGGACAAATATTCCATCTTTCATATACTCAATTTGTAGACCAAGATAAAATCTTGTCTTTCCAAGATCTTTCATTTTAAATTCTCTCTTCAAACAGCTATTGCTTTCGAAATCTCCCCAGAAGTTCCAATGATATTTAAATCATCAACATACACAGTGATTATAATATATTTAGATCCAGACCTTTTTATAAAGATACAAGGACAAATTGGATATTTCTTGTACCCTTATTTCAACAAATATTCACTCAGACGATTGTACCACATGCGACCTGATTGTTTCAATCCGTATAAGGATTTCTGAAGCTTTATTGAACAAGTTTCACGAAAACTTTTATATCTTTCGGGCACTTTAAGTCCCTCAGGTATTTTCATTAAAACTTCGTTGTCTAATGATCCATATAAATAGGCTATGACAACATCCATTAGACGCATATCAAGTTTTTCATATACTGCCATATTTATGAGATACCTGAAGGTGATAATATCCACCACAAGCGAATATGTCTCTATATAATTAATGTCAGGCTTTTGCAAAAACTTGTGTGCCACAAGTCACACTTTATATCTAACAATTTCATTTTTGTTATTTTGTTTTTACACAGAAAACCCATTTGTACCCTACTGGCTTTATATCTTCAGGTGTTTAAACTATTAGTCCGAAGACTTCACCTTTTTCAAGTGAAGTTAATTCTACTTGGATAGCTTCTTTCCATTTTGGTCAATTATTTCTCTGTCTACATTCATCGACAGATTTTGATTCGAGATCTTCATCTTATTGCATTATTTCAACAACAACATTATACACAAAAATATTATCAACAACAATATCATTTCGTTTCAACCTTTTTCCCATAAAGATAACTTTTGAGATCTCTGCATTCTCATTATTTTCAGGTACCTGGACCTCCCTTGAGGTCTTATCATTTGTTATGTCTGGGGGCTCCTCTTGAGCCACTAGTGATCACCTTGATCATTTGCTCCTTTCCTCCTTAGAGAATTTTTGTCGTTAGAACCTGGTCTACCACGTTTCAAGCATGGCTTGGACTCATTTGCATTAACTGATTGTCCTATCGGGACATCAACTTGAATTGGAAGATTAGCAGATGGGATATGTGAGTAACCCTTGGTTGGTCAATGAGTACATTTGGCAGTTGATTTGTAATATTTTGCAAATAAATCATCTTTTAAACCTGTTGTTTGCATTGTGTTGTTCGAGGATCCAAATGAGATAGTGATAATTCCTTTCAATCTATCTCCTTTTTTAGTTGCTTATTTTCTCCCCTTAATATTGGGTATACTGATTAATCAAAATGGTAATCATCAAATCTTGCCGTTAATAAATCTCCAGTCATATGTTCTAAATATTTTATAATAGAAGGAGATTCATACCCAATATATATCCCCAACCTTCTTTGGGGACCCATTTTTGTGAGTTGTGGTGGAGCAATTAGAACATATACCGCACAATCAAAAATTTTAAAATGTAAAATATTTGGCTCCTGACCAAAAGCCAATTGTAATTGGGAGACTTTATGATAACTTGTGGGCCTTATCTGCACAAGTGTTGCTGTATACAAAATAGCATGACCCCATATTGAAATGTGAAGTTTTGTTCTCATAAGCATTGGTCGAGCAATCATTTGGAGACGTTTGATCAATGATTTAACTAGATCATTTTGAGTATGAACATGAGCAATTGGATGCTCAATTGTCGTCCAAGTTGATATACAATAGTCATTAAAGGCTTGGAATGTAAACTCACCAGCATTATCAAGACGAATTGTCTTAATTGCATAATCTGGAAATTGTGCTCTTAACCTTATTATTTTGAGTCAACAATCTCGCAAATGCCATATTGTGTATTGATAACAAGCACACATGTGACCATCTTGTAGATGCATCTATCAAAATTATATAATACTCGAATGGTCCACATGGAGGGTGTATGGGCCCACATATATCTCCATGTATACGTTCTAGAAATACATGGGATTCAATCCTAACTTATGTTGTTGATGGTCTAATAACCAATTTTTCTTGAGAATAAGCAGCACAATAGAATTCTTTGGATTGAAGAATCTTCTGATTCTTCAATATGTTCCCATGTGAATTCTCAATTATTTTGCGTATCATATTAGAACCGAGATGGCCTAACCGACCATGCCAAATAATAAAATCATTAAAACCAAAAAAATGTTTATTTACTATAGCATGTGATTCAACCACACTAATACTTGTGTGGTACAAGCCAGAGGAAAATACAGGTAACTTTTCATGTATACATCTTTTTTCTGCTTTTATTGTAGTAATATAAAGATATTGAACCTTTCCTTTGTTGGCAGTCTCCACATGGTAGCTATTTTGGTGAATAGCTTTGAAACTCAACAAGTTTTTTTGAGACTTACTACAATACAAGGCATTATTTATACCCAATATTGTTCCACCAGGTAGTAATATAGCCGTACTTCTAAAACCCTCACTTAATTTTGTACCACCTGATATTATATTCACATAGGCCTTTTTCATAACCAAATAAGAGAAATATTTCTTTTCTCTTAGTATAGTGTGAGTTGTAGCACTATCCCGAAGGCATATATCTTCATTACTCATCTTGGATCCAACTGAAGACTGAAAAATTTTATTTTTCTTCATAAAACAAAAGTACATCATAAGAAATATAAAAAAAAATTAACAACACTATAAGATAACTTAAGGTACTTGAAAATTAAAATAATTTAAGAAAGAACAAGACAATTAAAACACAGATATAAAAGCAACAACATAATTGTATTCCCATTAAAATGAATAAACTTCCCCAAAGAAGTCTCCAACTTTTAAATGAGTAATATCATTGAGGTCTTCAAAATTATCACCTTTAGAAGCACGATTTGTCTCGGCATTATCATTATATTTGTTTGAAGGTCCAGCCTCAGCATCATTTCGAAAAGTTAAGTGCAACTCCACTGGCGCACTAGCAGAAGAAGCTCTAATATTATTGGTGTTTCTTTTGGTGGAGTTTTGATAAAGCCTGACAAAATATTCAAGCGCACGAAATTCATATTTCCAGTGACCTTTCATACCACATCTATGACAGCCATTGCCTTTACCTCTTGATGGATTATTTTGAGAACCCATATTGTTCTCCCGTTAATAATGACCACCACGATGACAATTATTATATTGTCCCTTGTCACGCCCATGTGCATTCATATGGCCCCGATAATTATTTTGTTTGCTTTCAAACTTATCATGTGCGGCTAGCACATTCGCTTAAGCAAATGGAGCGGATCCAGCGGGACAAACCTCATAATTTTTCATCAAAGGGTATTATGTTGCTCAGCCACCAGAAGGCATGGGATCAACTCAGAATATTTTTTGGAACCCCTTTCACGGTATTGTTGTTGTAACACCATATTTGAGAAATGAAAAGTTGTAAGAGTCTTTTCCAACAAGTCCTCATCATTTATAGCTTCCCCGCATAATTTTAATTGGGAATTTATTCTAAATACAACAGAGTTACATTCGCTTACAGTCTTAAAATGTTGCAACCATTAGTGTATCCACTCATAACGAGCCCTTGGCAATACCGTTGCCTTAAGGTGGTCATACTTTTCCTTCAAACCAGTCCACAATTCAAGTGGATCTTTCACTGTCAGATATTCAACTTTTAATCCTTCATCCAGATGATGACGAAGGAAAATCATAACCTTCGCTTTGTCCTGGCATGATGCCTCATTACTTTGAGTAATGGTATCACCAAGACCTTTTGCGTCTAAGTGAATTTCAGCATCGAGAACCCATGATAAATAGTTTTTTCCAGAGATGTCAAGTGTCACAAATTCAAGTTTTGATAAATTTGACATAGTGAAAACTATCATAAAAAAAAGAATTAGAAATAATAAGAGCAACTAAAAATAACTTTTTGAATGCCAATAAATCAGAAACGTTTTAGTTTAGTATATCCGAACGATATATTGATGTAAATACACGTTTGCTATTGCTATTCATGCAAATATAAGTTTCTTCATATATAAGATATCATTGTGATTAACTAATATGTATGGAACTAAAATTTAATGATAAAATTCATGCTTCTGCTTTTCTAGTTGTGAAGTACAAAGACTTACAAAACTAGTTACGATAGCAGAATAAACGAAAATTTAATCGTTAAGAAAATTAGTTAGTATTCCAAGACATAAATTTTCGAGAAACGTGAAATGATATATCACAGTGCTTTCATATTATCTAACGTGTATGTTAACTCTTTCTCCTCATATGCCTTAAATATATTCATAAAGTAATGGGTAGACTAAAAATTGCAAATGCATATCTAAGCAAAATATACTCAAATAAGAGATTATACCATCAAATATATTAGCAATGACTTATCAAATGGACTAACCGAAAATGAAATGGTAAGTAAGAATTAGCACACTAAAATGTATTATGTTTGTTTTCATTAAATTAAACAATACCTGAAGTAGTGTATCAGGTAAAATTGGTTCACATTAAATACTCGAATGATAGAATTACATGTGGAACCAGAAATAGACGGAAGACGAAGTGAGTGGAAACCAAAACCGAGGACAATAGCTTCGGTTGGCACCGGGCAGACCCCAAAGGGAACATTGTTAACGAGGGCAAACGAATATTTTCCACCAGATGACATTCAATGAAGAATATTCCTTAGTATTAAATACGCAATCCGTTACAGATAGTTTTGACATTCATAGCCTGCCATTATATATTCATCAATGGCCCCATTATTGTCATTTAAGAGGGCCTTGATCCTAAGACCATATTTTCTAGGTATAGCTATAAATAGTGACTTCAACAGCCATTGTAAGGGACGAATTTTTCTAACAAACTTATGCTACACATTATTCCAAGCTAAATAATACTTTATTTTCTGCTTATGATACTCTTATTTGCTCCATTTGGAAGCCCTTCCCTCGGAACCAAGTTATCTACTATTTTATCTCGGTTTTCAATACTAAGCCTTGCATTTAATTTAATTTATTTATTATTTTGGGATCAAATCGATTCGCTTGTCTATAAACCATGCTATAAATTTAACTGAACCGTTTTACGGGTAAACATTTTGGTTAGACAGTTGCGTAATTGAGTTGATCCTTGCATCCATTACTAATATATTTGATTCTTTGTTTCTTAGAAAAAATAGTTAAGATGGCAGATAACAATGTCAATATCACACACAATATTTAGGCACAGGAAAATCTGCCTCAACATGAGGATTCAATCATCAAGACCCGTAACGAGGAGGACATAACCACGTCGGTTCATGGCGGGCGGTATCCCTGACAAGTACGGGAAGCGACTCCCGATGACGCTGAAGATGAGCATGTTGCGAAAACGGTGAGGATCCTGAAGGAACAACAAAAGGCTATCATGGTCCATCTATCATGGCAAGACCAGACCATGACGGAATTGAGGCAAGCATTGTCGGGTGCTTCCAACAACGCAAATGGAAGAGGTCCAGTTCCTCCCGGTGCTCCGCAAATCAAACATCACAAAGGGTAGATAACAACACCCTGAGGGGTGAGGTCGACTTTGACAGGGCCGGGGGGATCAACAGCAGATTTGGTAACAATAACATTAATGATCCTTTCAAAACCGAGCTCATGCGATTTATGAGGGAAATAAATGACCGAATGGACCAAATTTCAGGCGCACCACCAGTGCTGAAGGACTCGGACTCAAAGAAATACACCCAGTTGATGTTCAAACCGAGCGCAGCACCAAAGTTGATTCTGAAGCGGTTCAAAATTCCAGACGTACTGAAGTATGATGGGACTTTGAATCCTAAGGAGCACATTACCACTTATACAACAGCGCTGAAAGGAAATGACTTAGCTCCACACGAGATTGAGTTGGTCCTGCTGAAGAAGTTCAGAGAAACCCTCATGAAGGGGGCCCTGACATGCTATTTACTTTTACCCGAGCACTCAATAGATTCCTTCGAGATGCTGGCAGATTCTTTCATCAAGGACCATGCCGGTGCCAGGAAGGTACATGCTCGTAAGGTCGACATATTTAGTATTGCACAAGGAGAGTCCGAATTGCTAAGGGAGTTTGTGACCAGATTTCAGTAAGAAAAGATGTTACTACCGGCTTTGCCGGATGAATGAGCGATTGAGGCATTCACTAAAGGGGTGTACCCGAGGAGCTACGACGCCTCCCGAAAATGAAGAGAAATCCCGCTCAGGTTCCAAGCAACTACATGGGTAGATGTCCACAACTGTCATGAATCAAAGATAAGAATATAAGACGACCAGCTCCGTTTTCCGGCATCAACCAAGGGTTGGGATCGAGAAATTAACAAGGATAAGTCGAAAGATGATTTTAACGTAGATCGATGATATTCTAAGGACCGATTTCTGCCATATGAAAGGGCTGAAAGACGCGACAGAGGTTTTTGGTCGGTGGACGGGTTCGCTTCCGATAGAATAACTGACCGCGGCCGGAATAACAGGTCATTGCAGAACAAAGAGGTATCAGGTTCCCAGGAATCCACCTATCCCAGACTGTCCGTGCATAATTTCAATGTCAGCATAGTGGAGCTGGTATCGGCGATGTAGAATATTAAGGAAGTACGATTCCCGAGGATGATGAGATCTAATCCCAACCAAGGGGATCCTAATATATGATGCGAGTATCATGGGACTAAAATCCACCAGATTGGGGACTGCCTGCATCTGCGCGAGGAGGTGGCGATGTTGAAAAATAGCCACCTGAGAGAGTTCTTAAGCGACCAGGCCAATAATAATTACGGCCGCAACCAGGATAACGCAGAGCCCTTGAAGATAGGTGAAGAACCTCCCCGACAAACCATCAATATGATTTTCGGGGGAAACGAGATCAACAGTGAGACCATCTTGGGAGCAAAAAATACAAAGGTATCGGTGATTCATAGCAAGAGACTCCGGGAAGTCACCGAGGATGACATCACATTCACAGAAGAGGATGCCGATGGACTTCTACTGCCACACAACGATGCCCTGGTAATTTTCCTTAATGTTTTAGATTTTAAAATTAAACGTATTTTGGTGGACCCAGGAAGTTCAGCCAATATCATTCAATGGAGAGTGTTGGAGCAATCCAAGCTAACCGAAAACATCATTTCGTCCACAAAGCTCCTCACCGGGTTCAACTTAGCAAGTGGGATAACTCGAGGGGAGATCATGCTGCCCACGAATGTCGATGGGGTCATGAAGACTACCTTGTTTGAAGTAGTAGATTGCGACATGGGCTACAACATAATTCTTGGTAGACTGTGGTTACACAAGATAAAGGTCGTGCCATCAACATATCACCAACTTCTAAAATTCCCAACTCTAGAGGGAATCAAACAAATAAGAGGAGATCAACTATCAACAAAGGAGATGAACGCAATATCGGTTTCCAACAATAAGAGGAAGAAACACGCGGCATAGCATTTACAGGAATCGACGCCCGCTCTCGAACGAAACAAAGAAGATAAAAGGGAGGAGCCGTCGGAATCCTACCAAGTACCGAGGTATTTCAAGGTACCGGAAGAAACAAACGCAACCAAATCCATGATGGAAAAACTTGAACAAGTGGCATTTTTCGAAAAATTCCTAGAGAGGAAGTTCCACTTGGGGACAGGATTAAATCCCGAGCTCATGTCAGGATTTATAGAATTTCTTAAAACTAATATTTATTGTTTTGCATGGTCGCGCGCGGATATGACAGGTATCCCACTAGAGGTGGTTATACACAAGTTAAGCCTCGACCTCAACATCCCTCCGGTAAGGCAAAAAAGCACCTGATTGTCCAGGTCATAAACAGGTTTGTTAAAGAAGAGGAAACTCGATTGCTCGATATCAGTTCAATCCGGGATGTAAAGTATCCCGATTGGCTAGCTAACGTTGTAATAGTTTCAAAGAGAATAATAAATTTTTCATGTGCGTATATTATAAGGATCTAAATAAGGCATGCCTAAAAGACTCGTTCCCGTTGCCAAACATTGATCAAATGATTGACGCAATGACCGGGCACGAGTTGATGAGTTTTCTCGATGCCTATTCTGAGTACAACCAGATCAAAATAAACTCGAAGGATCACGAAAAAACTTCGTTCATAACGAACTTTGGCACATATTGCTACAATATGAAGCCCTTCAGGCTTAAGAACATCGGATCCACTTATCAAAGGCTCGTGAACAAAATATTTGAAAAGTAAATAGGGAAAACAATGGAAGTTTACATAGATGATATGTTGGTTAAGTCTTTGAACGCAGGTGACCATTTGAAACACCTCTAAGAAATATTTGACATCTAAAAGAAGCACAACATGAAACTTAATTCAGAAAAGTGTGCGTTCGGAGTCTGTTTTGGTAAGGTTTTAGGTTTCCTGGTGTCACAAAGGGAGATCGAAGTCAATCTCGATAAAATTAAAGCCATCGAAGACATTCCAGACCAGCTGACAAATGTGAAAGAGGTCCAAAGGCTAACCGGAAGACTGGCCACTCTAAGCAGGTTTATTTCCTGGTCCTCAAGAAAATGCCATAATTTCTTCTCATATCTGAAGAAGAAGAAGAACTTCGAATGGACTCCGGAATGCCAACAGGCCCTAAAAGACATGAAAAGGTATTTATCAAGCCCTCTGTTACCATCTAAACCAAAGGAAGGTGAAAAATTGCTAATTTACTTAGCAATTTCGGAGGCAACGATAAGTGTCGTTCTAGTCCGAGAAGACAGAGGTACGCAATCTCCTATATATTATGTTAGAAAAAATTTAACGGGAGCGGAAACTCGTTATCCGCACCTCAAAAAATTGGCCTTAGCTCTCGTGGTCGCCGCTCAAAAGATTAGGCCTTACTTTCAATGTCACCCGATAGCCGTGGTGATAACTCTTCCCCTGTGGAATGTCCTTCACAAACCTGAATTGTCAGGTTAACTGGCCATGTGGACAGTTGAAATTAGTGAATTTAACATCGAGTATAAACCCAGGACTACGATCAAATCACAAGTTTTGGTCGACTTCGTGGCCGATTTCAGTCCCGGGTTGCTACCTTTGGCCNTCCTGCGGAATGTCCTTCACAAACCTGAATTGTCAGGTTAACTGGCCATGTGGACAGTTGAAATTAGTGAATTTAACATCGAGTATAAACCCAAGACTACGATTAAATCACAAGTTTTGGTCGACTTCGTGGCCGATTTCAGTCCCGGGTTGCTACCTTTGGCCACCAATGGTGTCGGAAATGACAATAGGAGTTTGGACCTTATTCACAGATGGAGTTTCCAACGTGAAAGGGTCTGGGCTCGGGGTAGTCTTAATTACGCACTCGAGAGAACCCTGAGGCATGCCATAAAAACTGTTCCCCTGACTAACAATGAAGCCAAGTATGAGACTTTAATTGCAGGACTTGAACTGGCACGGGGACTAGACTCTGAGGTCATTGAAATCAAATGCGATTCCCAACTGGTGGTAAATGAGGTATATGGAATCTTCAACACCAAGGAGGAACGCATGCAACAATATGTGGTGAAAGTTCAAACTCTGCTCACACGGTTCAGGGAATGGTCAATTGATAAGTGTGAGTTTTAACCACTTATTAGTACCTTCTTGTTTTAGTTTTAGTTCGAAAGTGTTGATGTTTGTTCCCAAAACTAAAGAAATTGTGCAAATTGCAGGAATGTTGGAGAATCGGACCTCAATGAAGAAATCTAACTCAAAAAGAAGTGATCCGGCTCATAAAGCAAGAAGAAGTGCAGTTTGCCAAAAGTGCGGTCCACAGAAAGAATTCTGTGACTCCAGAAAAAAGTGCGGACCATAGAATTACCTCTGCGGCCGCAGATCTGGTGCCCGAAGCTCAGAGGATGATTGGAAAAATGGGGACCGCACATAATTTGTGCGACCGCAAAACATGGTCGTACTGACAAGAATTCAAAAAGTTCAGAGAAGTATGCAAAACGACCAAGTGTGAAGCCTTGCCAAAAGCACAGCCGCAGAAGCTGAAGTGCAGCCGCAGATTAAATTGTGCGGATGCAGAAATACTCCACCTGTAGAACGAGGAAAAGTGCAGAAACTCGTTACCCGCACCTCAAAAAATTGGCCTTAGCTCTCGTGGTCGCCGCTCAAAAGATTAGGCCTTACTTTCAATGTCACCCGATAGCCGAGGTGATAACTCTTCCCCTGCGGAATGTCCTTCACAAACCTGAATTGTCAAGTCAACTGGCCATGTGGACAGTTGAAATTAGTGAATTTAACATCGAGTATAAACCCAGGACTACGATCAAATCACAAGTTTTGGTCGACTTCGTGGCCGATTTCAGTCCCGGGTTGCTACCTTTGGCCACCAATGGTGTCGGAAACGACAATAGGAGTTTGGACCTTATTCACAGATGGAGTNCTCTAGGGTTGTGACCCAACCCTAGTGTGTAAATCTTATGGGTGATTAATTTAATGCTTTCTTTATGATTGAGTGTTTATTATTTAGCCTTGTTCATGCATTATTTCTAGAATTAATGGTTGCAAACATTGATTCATTCCTATTTGACTTGGTCCTTACTTGAGAAAGAGGGACTTAGTCTAGTAAAAACATGGTTAACAATAAATTGGGCTAGTTAAGGTTTTGGCTAGCCTAATTAAAGTGTTTGAACTAGAGATAGAAAAAACCCGACTTGAGCTCATATTAACTATTTGAATTGATACCCAATTGGTCTTGAGAAAGCCAATTTAGGCAAAATCACTCCATAACCGAGAGGTATTGAGTGGGTAATTTAGAGTTGAGAGTTATAATATACTCCGATCACTAAAACAAGCATTAACGGGATTTACCCATTAGGCTAACACCTAGGTGAAGGTTGCATCCCTAGGCCTTTTACCCATTTGATAAAAATAACAAAAATAATTACTAGTCTTCTAGTTTCTTTCCTTAGTTGATAATTGCTAGTGTTAAATTTTAGAAGTAGAAAAACAAAACCCTTATTTGGAAGAGTAATTAAGATGTTTCATTTACGCTCATCAAGTGTACACCCTAACACCCATATTCAACTCCATGTGGAAATCGACCCTGATTCTTGTTGGGTACTATTCTTCCAACGACCATTTTCACTCACTATTGAGTGTGGATTGGGCGTGAATCAATTTTTTGCACTGTTGCCGGGGATTTTTAACAGTGTTAGCAATATATTTGCGTATGTTTTTGAAATATCTTCCTTCCCTTCCGTGTTACTAACTTGTTGAAGAAATCATAGGTACAAACATGGCGAACAATGAGCTCGAAAATATGCCATATGGGGACTTGGACGGTGAAGAGGAATAACTCGATGAGGTACCTCAATTGCCACAACCTAATCGACGAGGTCGGGTGCCACAAGACAACGTGCATGTACCACCCCCACCTCCACCACATCAACCACAAGCGGCATAATACCGAATATTGCTCAAATTCGATTATGCTAGTGCAATAGTTTCCCCTCGTATTAGGGCGGACAACTTTCAAATTACCAATGTGATGCTCACTATTCTTGAGCAACGAGGCTTTTCTACCGGTGCGCCAAGTCAAAATGCCTATAAATATTTGAAGGGCTTTGTGGATATATGTTGGGGGAGCAAGCAAACTAATGTTTTCGAGGATTCTTTGAAACTAAGGATTTTTCCCTTTTCTCTAGGGGTAAAGCTTTAGATTGTTTGGAACATTTATCGAACCATTCAATACATACTTGGGATGAGTTGGAGGTGAAGTTTATTTTTATGTTTTTCTCTCTTGGGCATATGGCTACTCTTAGGGATGAGATATTGGCTTTCAAGCAAGAGCCAAATGAACCTTTGTATGAGATTTGGGAGAGATATCAGACAATGGTGAATGAGTGCCCGAACAATAATATGACCGACAACATGATTCAACAAACTTTCTACCGTGGTATTAATACTACGAACCAATGTGTGGTTAACCAATTGGCCAGTGGAAACTTTATGACAACACCTTACGCGGAGGCACGTGAGATTCTTGATGAGATGGCGGAAAAGTCTTCGGCTTGGAAATTCCGAGCTAATGTTCCACAAGGTGATCCCAATATGATACTCCTCCATAAAGAGTTTCAAGACCATGGGCAAGCCATTGCCGAATTGACAACAACCATGACTCAACTAGCAAAGGCCTAACATAACCAAGTGCAAGCTCCTATGCAAGTTCATGCTATAAAGGGAGTTAATGTTTTGGTGAACAAGAAGAGGATCAAAGGTCCACAAATGCAAGCCCGAGTGGAGAATTATGTGCAAGATGATGGTGGTTTTGAGCAAGATGATTCTTATCATGAGCAAGAAGAGTAGATTCAATATGTGAACAATTTTCAAGGGCAAAGAAATAATTTCCAAGGCTCAAATCAACAACAATGGCAACTACAAAATAACCAAGGGAATTGGAGTTCTAACAATCAATGAAATTGGCACAATAACAACAATCAAAGAAATTGGAGTGGTAACAACCAAGGAAATTGGGGAGGCGACAATCAAAGTGGTTGGGGAAACAGTCAAGGCAACCGGGAGTCAAGTTTTCAAAGGCCCCCAACGTATCAACAACTGAGTAACCCATCTCCTTATCCTTCCTATGGTTCAAGTTTTTCAAACAATGATATGGGTCCTATTGAGAATATGTTTAAGAAAATGGTGGAAAAGAATGCCAATTCAAATGCCCAACTTGCCTCACACAATATATCAATCCGTAATCTAGAAGTTCAAATGAGGCAAATCTCTCAAGCTTTAAGATCTCATCCTAAGGGTGCACTACCAAGTGACACGGTGGTGAACCCAAAGGGTAGAAACAATAAAGGGCATGCTATGATGGTTATCACAAGAAGTAGAAGAGGCGGGAATGCACCCGCCTCAAGTGAAAGGCGACTTGTAGATGATGATTAAGTGGTACAAGAAGAAGAGATCCCAAAATATGTTGTCCAAGCAATTGATGAGGTTCAAATTGATATTGATAATAGTTTTGAACAGACTCAAGAGGAGGTGAACCCGTCTAAGCAGCACATTGAAAAGTGTGAATTTTAACCACTTATTAGTATCTTTTTGCTTTAGTTTTAGTCTGAAAGTGTTGATTTATGTTCCCAAAACTAATGAAAGTGTGCAAATTACAGGAATGTTGAAAAATTGGACTCTAATGAAGAAATCTAACTAAAAAGAGAGTGTCCCGGCTCATAAAGTAAGAAGGAGCGCAGCAGGCCAAAAGTACGACCCGCATAAGTATTTCAGTGGCCGTAGAAGAAAGCGCGGACTGCAAAGTTCTCTCTACAGCCACAGATATGGTGTTGAAGCTCAGAAATTGATTGAAGAAAAGTGTGGACCGCACAAAATGTGTGCGACTACAAGACATGGTCGCACTGCAAAAATTTAAAAAGTTTAGAGAGTGTGCAAAACAACCAAGATTGAAAACCTGCCAGAAGTGCGGACCGCACATGGAATTATTCGGCCGCAGAAGTTGAAGTGCAGTCGTAGATCAAATTGTGTGATTGCAGAATCCCTCAACCTGCAGACTCGAGAAAAGTGCAGACCGCACATGGAATTATTCGGCCGCAGAAGTTGAAGTGCAGTCGTAGATCAAATTGTGTGATTGCAGAATCCCTCAACCTGCAGACTCGAGAAAAGTGCAGACCGCACATGGAATTATTCGGCCGCAGAAGTTGAAGTGCAGTCGTAGATCAAATTGTGTGATTGCAGAATCCCTCAACCTGCAGACTCGAGAAAAGTGCAGACCGCACATGGAATTATTCGGCCGCAGAAGTTGAAGTGCAGTCGTAGATCAAATTGTGTGATTGCAGAATCCCTCAACCTGCAGACTCGAGAAAAGTGCAGACCGCACATGGAATTGTGCGATCGCAGAACCTCCTGGAGGGCATTTTTGTCAGCGAATTTTGGAACACTATAAATAGACGAGAATCATTTGTTAGGTCAAGTTTGGTAGTTGTTTGAGCTGTAGCCATTATAGTTTACCACTTTGGGTAATTTGTGACCAATTTGGGTTTAAAACACATTAGTTTATTATTTTAATTTTTTATTATAGCTTTAATTAGTGTTTCTTCTTTATTTTCTTCCATTTCTACTATGAGTAGCTAGATATTTACTCGGGTCGTGATCCAACCCTAGTGTGTAAACCTGATGGGTAATTAATATAATATTTATTTATGATTGGGTGTTTGTTATTTAGCCTTGTTCATGCTTTAATTTTAGAATTAATGGTCGCAAATATTGATTCATGCCTTTTTGACTTGGTCTTTACTTGAGAAAGAGGGACCTAGTCTAGAAAAACTTGGCTAACAAGAAAGTAGGCTAGTTAAGGTTTTGACTAGTCTAATTAAAGGGTTTGAACTAAAGATAGGGAAAACCCGACTTGAGCTCATATCAACTATTTGGCTTGATACCCATTTGTGATTGAGAAAGTCAAATTGGGCAAAATCACTTTATGACCGAGAGGTATTGAGTGGGTAACTTAGAGTTGAGAGCTATAATATACCCCAATCACTAAAATAAGTGTTAACATAATTAACTCATTAGGCTAACAAAATCCCTAGGTCTTTTACCTATTTGAAAACAACCAAAAATAATTAATCAATCTCTAGTTTCATTTCTCTAGTTAATTATTGTTAGTATAGTTTGTAGAAGTAATTTGCAAAACCATCTTATTTGGAAGCGTGTTTAAGTTATTTTTTCTATACTCATCAAGTGTGCAATCTAACACCCACATTTACCTCCTTGAGAAAATTGACCCCGACTCATAGTTGGGTATTATTCTTCAAACGACCTCGTCCACTCATTGTTGAGTATGAATTGGGAGTGGATCAATTTTCGGCGCCGTTGTCGGGGAGTTATAACTGTGTTAGCTATATATGTGAGTGTGTTTTTGGAATATCTTCTTTCCCTTCCGTGTTACTAACTTATTTAAGAAATCATAGGTACAAACATGGCGAATAATGAGCTCGGACATATGCCTTTGGGTGACTTGGACGGCGAGGAGGAGTAACTCGATGAGGTACCTCAAGTGCCACAAGCTAATCGAAAAGGCCGGGTACCACAAGACAACGTTCCCGTTCCACCCCGACCTCCACCACATCCACCACAAGCGGCTCAACACAGGATATTGTCCAACGAAGGTAATGCTAGTGCAATAGCCCCTCCCCGTACTAGGGCAGGCAACTTTAAAATCACCAACGCGATGCTCACTTTACTTGAGCAACGGGGCTTCTTCACCGGTGCACCAACCCAAAATGCTTACAAACATTTGAAGGGCTTTGTGAATACATGTTAGGGGGAGCAAGCAAACTAATATTTTCAATGATGTATTGAGGCTAGGGCTTTTTCCCTTCTCTCTATGGGGGAAAGTTTTTTTAGGTTGGAATGTTCGCCGAACCGTTCAATACACACTTGGGATGAGTTGGTGGCCAAGTTCATTGCTAAGTTTTTCTTTCCCGGGCACATGGCTACACTTCGGGATGAGATCTTGGCATTCAAAGAATAACATAATGAGCCACTACACAAAATTTTGGAGCGCTATAGAACAATGGTTAAAGTATGTCCCAACAATGATATGACAAAAAATATGTTGCAACAAACCTTTTATCGTGGAATTAACATAACCAACCAATGTTTAGTGAATCAACTAGTCGGTGGAAAATTTTATGACTACGCCTTATGTACAGGCGTGCGATATTCTAGATAAGATGGCGGAGACGTCATCGGCTTGGAAATCCCTGGCCAATGTCCCACAAGGTGATCCGAATATGATCCACCTCCACAAAGAGTTGCAAGATCATGGACAAGTTATTTCCGAATTAACCACTACTATGACTCAACTAGAAAAGGCCTAACTCAATCAATGGCAAGCCCCTAAGCAAGTTCATGTTATAGAGGGAGTTAATGTTTTGGTGAACAAGAAGAGGACCAAGGGTCCACAAATGCAAACCCGAGTGGAGAACTATGTGCAAGATGATAATGCAATATGTAAACAATTTTCAAGGACAAAGAAATAACTTTCAAGGCCCAAACCAACAACAATGGTGACCACAAAATAACCATGGCAATTGGAGTTCTAACAATCAAGGGAATTGTCATAACAAAAACAATCAAGGAAATTTGAGTGGAAACAACCAAGTAAATTGGGGAGGTAACAATCAAAGTGGTTGGGGAAACAATCAAGGCAACCGGGGGTCGAGTTTTCAAAGTCCTCCGATGTATCAACAACCGAGCAACCTACCTCCTTATCCTTCCCATGGTTCAAGTTCTTCAAACAATGAGATGGGACATATTGAGAATATGTTCGAGCAAATGATGGAAAAAGAATTCTGATTAGGATGCCTAACTTTCCTCTCACAACACATCAATCAGAAATCTAGAAGTTCAAATGGGGCAAATCTCTCAAGTTCTAAATTCTCGTCCTAAGGGTGCACTACCAAGCGACACGGTGGTGAACCCAAAGGGTGGTAATAATATGGGGCATGCTATGGCGTTTATCACAAGAAGTGAAAGAGGCGGGAATGCACCCACCTCAAGTGAATGGCGACTTATTGATGATGACCAAGTGATGCAAGAAGAAGATATCTCAAATAATGTTGTTCAAGCAAATGAGGAACTTTGAATTGATGTTGATGATAGTGTGGAAGAGACTCAAGAGGAGGTGAACCTGTCTATGGAACACATCATTGGCATACCGGAACCGGTAGTGCAAAAGGCAAAGGCACCATTGCCTAAGCCTCCATACCCTCAAAGACTTTCTAAGTAAAATGGTGAGAATCAATTCAAGAAGTTTATTCAAATGATGAAGAGTCTTTCAATCAATGTGTCATTGGTAGAAGCTTTGGAACAAATGCCCGGTTATGCAAAGTTTATCAAAGACCTTGTGACAAAGAAGTGGTCGATGAATTTTGAGACTATCAAAGTCACTCATCGAGTGAGTGCAAATGTTCATTCAATGGCTCATAAGTTGGAGGATCCAATGCTTTCACGATTCCTTGGACAATTGGGAATGCCAAGTTTACTAAAGCTCTTTGTGATCTTAGGGCAAGTATAAATTTGATGCCCTATTCGATTTTCAATAATTTGGAGATTGGGAAACCAATACCCACTTCTATAAGATTGCAAATGGCTTATTGTACGATAAAGAGACCGTTGGGTATGATTGAAGATATTTTGGTCTGGGTTGATAAATTCATTCTTCCGGTGAACTTTGTCATTCTAGATTGTGAAGTTGATTATGAAGTGTCGATTGTTCTTGGGATACCTTTCCTTGCTACGGGTAAGGCTCTTTGTAATGTAGAAGTCGGAGAATTCACTTTCCAGGTTGGTGATGAAAAAGTGGTATTTCATAAGTGTAAGTCCATACGGAAACCAAATAGCAATGAGGTGTGTTTTTTTGTGGACTTAGTGATCGATGTTATTGTTGATGATACAAGTGCTACTATCAATATTGGTGATATGTTGGAAGCCGTTTTGCTCAATTTTTATGATGACGAGATGGATGGTTTCATGAAATACGTGAACTCTTTGCAAGGAATGTGGTCGTACAACTATGCACCCCGGAAATTATCTTTGGAACTTGAAAATAGGAAGACTCCTCGTACAAAGCCTTCTATTGAATAGCCACCTACTTTGGAGTTGAAGCCATTGCCTCCACAGCTTCAGTATGAATTTCTTTGCCCTTGTTCTACTTTACCGGTTATTCTTTCCTCTTGTTTGACTAACGTGCAGGTTGATTCCACATTGGCGATGTTACAAAAGAAGAAGAAGGATATTGGGTGGACCTTGGCGGATATTCTGGGTATAAGCCCTGCCTTTTACATGCATAAGATCAAGTTGGAGGATAGTGCTAAACCGTCCATTGAACATCAAAGAAGACTCAATGAGGCTATGTTGGATGCCGATGTTGTTTACCCCATCTACGATAGTACATGGACCTCTCCGGTTCAATGTGTCCCCAAGAAGGGGGCATGACGGTGGTTACCAATTATAAGAATAAATTGATTCCTACAAGAACGGTGACCGGTTGGAGGGTTTGTATGGATTATCACAAGCTCAACAAAGTTACAAGGAAGGATCACTTTCCACTTCCTTTCTTAGATCAAATACTCGATAGATTGGCCGACCGTGTTTTCTATTGCTTTCTTGATGGGTACTCAGGCTACAACCAAATTCTCATTGATCTGGAAGATCAAGAGAAAACAAACTTTACATGTCCCTATGGTACTTTTGCTTTCAAGAGGATGCCATTTAGTTTTTGCAATGCACCAGGGACTTTTCAACGTTGTATGATGGATATTTTCACAGACATGGTGGAGGACTACCTTGAAGTTTTCATGGATGACTTCTCGATGGTTGTGGATTCTTTTGATGATTATCTCGCAAATTTGGACAAAGTGTTGGCTAGATGTAAAGAAACCAACTTGGTACTCAATTGGGAGAAATGCCATTTCATGGTTGAGGAAGGTATTGTCCTTGGCCATAAATTTCAAGAAATGGAATTGAAGTTGACAAGGCAAAGATTAAAGTGATTTCTAAGCTTCCACCCTCAACTTCGGTGAATGGTGTACGGAGTTTCCTAGGCCATGCGGGTTTTTACTAGTGCCTTATCAAAGATTTCTCTAAAGTGGTGAACCCATTGTGAAAGATCCTTGAGAAGGATGCTAGGTTCAATTTCAATGATGATTGCATGAGAGCTTTTGAATTATTAAAGCTCAAGTTGACAACTACTCCTATCATTACAGCTCTAAATTGGAGTGTCCCTTTTGAACTCATGTGTGATGCAAGTGACATAGCGGTTGGGGCTGTTTTGGGGCAACGTATCAACAAAATTTTCCATCCAGTCTACTATTCTAGTAAGACCATAAATAGTGACCAAGTCAATTATATCGTTACGGAAAAAGAACTCCTTGTTATTGTATTTGCAATTGAGAAGTTCTACCCGTACTTGATGGATGACAAAGTTTTTGTCCAACGGACCATGCGGCGCTTTGTTATCTTATGAGAAAAAAGGATTCAAAAGATCGGTTGATGAGATAGGTACTCTTGCTGCAAGAATTTGATATTGATATTCAAGATAGGAAAGGTAGTGAAAACCAAGTGGCGGGCCACTTGTCTCATTTGGATGAGGAGAGGAGGCCGTATGATGGACTTGAAATCAATGATTCTTGCCCAGACAAGAAACTTTTAGCAATTTCAATGAAAGATGTACCATGGTTCGCGGATTTGGCAAAATTTCTTGTGAGTGGAATCATTCCGGATGAGTTCTTTTCAAACCAAAGTAAGAAGCTCAAAATATATAATCAAGATTATTATTGGGATGAACCATACCTTTTTCGGATTTTTACGGATGGGAAGATTAGAAGGTGTGTTCCGGAAGAAGATCAAGGCGATATTCTTAGAGCTTGTCATTCTTCACCATATGGTGGTCATAATTGTGGAGCAAGAACAACGGCCAAAGTTCTTAGTTGTGGTTTCTATTGGCCTACTCTTTACAAAGATTCTAGTTATTTGGTGAAAAGATGTGATGAATGTCAACGGGCCGGTGGAATCTCAAAGAAAAATGAAATGCCTCTTACAACCATCTTGGAGATTGATATTTTTGATGTTTGGGGCATTGACTTTATGGGCCCTTTTGTGAGCTCTTGTGGAAACACCTACATCTTGGTCACGGTGGATTATGTGTCCAAATAGGTTGAGGCCGTCTCTTTACCCAACAATGAGGCGAGAAGTGTAGTGGCTTTCTGGAAGAAGAATATTTTTACAAGATTTGGTATTCCACGTGCAATCATAAGCGATGGGGGTCACATTTTTGCAACAAAGTTTTTTACACTTTACTTAGCAACTATGATGTTACTCACAAGGTCACGACTCCCTATTACCCACAAACTAATGGGCAAGTGGAAGTCTCCAACTGGAGATAAAGAGTATCTTGTCTAAAACGGTGAATGCTAATCAGGCGGATTGGTCCAAGAAGTTTGATGATGTGTTATGGTTTATTAGACATCTTACAAAACACCCATCGGAATGTCTCCATAGCGGTTAGTTTTCGGGAAAGCTTGTCGTCTTCCGGTAGAGCTACAATACAAGGAAATGTGCACTCTAAAGAAATTGAATCTTGATTGGGATATAGCCACTAACTTGTGGGTTACACACTTGAATGAATTGGATGAGTTCCGGTACCATGCATATGCGAGTTCGTCCTTATACAAAGAAAATATTAAATATCTTCATGACAAATACATTTGGAATAAAGAGTTCAAGTTGGGTGATCTTGTATTGTTGTTTAACTCAAGGTTGAGAATGTTTCCCGGGAAGCTAAAATCTAAGTAGAGTGGTCCATTTAAAATTATTGGTGTGACACCTTTTGGTGCATTAGACTTGAAAAATAAAAACAATGAAGTATTCCGAGTTAATGGTTACCAGGTGAAGCACTACTTGGACAAGGTTGGAGATAGCCAAGTGTTGGAGGTCATTTACTGCAATTGAAGATGCTTTGACATTGCGTCGTATCGCGATGTTAAATCAGGTGCTTCTTGGGAAGCAACCCATGATTCTTTTCCTTTTTCTTTGTAGTTAGATGTTATTTGTTGTTCTAACTTGATTTGAAGTATTCTACAGGGCTGAGTGTGACTTGCAAGAAAAGTGGACTAAAAAATGGCTAAGTTTTGAAGGAACTGTGGACCACACTTTACTTGTGCTAACCACATATTTTTATGTGCCACAGCAAAAGTACATGCGCGGCCACACATTTCACATGTGAACCTCACAACTGGAAGCTTGCCAAAGTGTGAAAATGTAAACTCTCTTAAGTTTGAGTTTGTCAGTACAAGGCTAATCTATGATCGCAAGTGGAAATCTGGGGCCGCATTCAAAAATGTGCGAACTGCACATTTGGTTCAAAGAAGTTAGGCTCAGATGAAAGAGTGCAGACCGCACATGGAATTGTGCGGTTGCACTCAATATTTTTTCCCTCTTATGACTCTTAGTATAAATAGATCTTTTGAGTTCATTTAACACTTTTCACCCTCATCACAATCACTCTTACTCTGCAAGTTTTACTAAGAGACTTTCACTGTCCAGCACACACACCTACCTTGCTTACACACCCAGTGCACTCACTCTATCTGGTATGTTTCATTTAATGTTAATCTTTGTGTTTGTTTAATTTTTGAAATTTTAGTTTCTTTTTAGGCCATTTGTTATTAGAGTTCATCCTTGTGTCCAAGTGGGGTAGATCTGTACTGGGTAGTTGATAATACATACTCTAATGGGTTGGGTTAGTGAGATTTCATATTTATACCATGTTGCCATATCGATTTGTACAAGTAATTGCAAAATCTAAGTGAAAATATGACTGGATTTCGTGAAATTTGAAATCTATGGCCAAACTGCAATTTGTGTGGTCCGTATTTTAAGTGTTCTGGGCAGCTTGAGAAGGCAAGTGCTTTTTTGCCGCACTTTAATTGTGCGGACCGTAAAACTATGAGAGAGGCTGCATTTTAGTCCGCATAATCTATCAGAGGAACACTTCTTGAGGAACCAAAATGTGCGGACCGCAGTGAAAATTCTGCAGTCTGCAGTTGCATTCTGCGGCCACAGAAACGCCTCCGCATTGTGTTCAAAGAAGAGTCTTCTGAGCCTCTGTAGTTTCTTGTCAGAAGCGCGGTCGCACTTGCAATTGTGCGGTCTGCACTTTCTTTCTACGGCCGCACATCCAAAATATGCGGACTGCAGTTCCCAATTCCTGCAGCATGTTATTTTCGTATTAACGGATTAACCTCACTGTATCCACAATGTTCTCCCTTGACTACATAAGTCTTGAATGTGTTAAATGATGACTTGCAACTAACAATACTCTTTGCTTTGATACAGACGATGATTCAATAGCGCTGCCGCGGTGAAACTACAAAAGGCAGAGGAAACTCTTTTAGGGGTCGAGTTAGAGGTACCTTACCCCTTAGCCAGTCCAAAACTATCAGGAAGAAGGCCACAACAGGCAGAAGGAGGGGTGCAGACCTCTTCGAGTTTAGCTCTTATGTCTCGTCTAAGGAAGCTTTTAAGGGCAATTCTGCCTCTATTCCGGAAGAGCAGGCATTGCACAATCTAGGAAATAGGGGCGATCTGAGCCCAAGGATGAGGCCTCTTCATCTCACAGCACTTCCGAGGGTTTGAAAAGTGCTAGCCAGACTTCTGAGCCAGCAGCTGTTCCAGACACAGATGCGCATACTATTTAGGATGTCCCTGATGATGATAGAGGGGGAGAGGGTACATCTACTGGTGTGGAGAGATCAAAGAAGAAGGAGATTTGGGAGGACTGATTTGTTAACTTGGCTGCCTTCACTGACTTCCGAATGTGGTAGCCCATGAGATCCTTGACCCGTGAGAGGCAGTTTCTGTTGAAGGATCTAGAAAAATACAACTCTGCAGTGCTGAGAGAGTTCAGAGCGAGGAAGGGTTGGATGTTATTAATTGAGAGAGTGGTAGATGCCAAAGAGCACCTTGTCCACGAGTTCTACGCCAATATTTCTCACATCCGAAAGGGGATAAAGGTGACAAAGTACGCAACCTCAAGGTGAGGTTTGATCAGCACACGCTAAATACGTACTTGGGATTTGAGGACTTAGAGCCTAAAGAGTACCTAGAGAAGTGTGCTATGAAAAAAGAAGTCCAACCATGGCTAGCTGAGATCTTAGCACCACCAGGGTCACCACTACTATGGATCACTGCTGGGGTTCCTATTTATCGGAACACATTGAGCTTTGAGGCGAAGGGTTGGCAGACTTTTATTTGTACCAGACTTGATCCATGCCAGAATGAGACCCATCTGCCTATTCCACGTGTTGTTCTAGTAGCTTCTATCATGGTCGAGTACCCAATTAATGTGGGTGCCGTGATGTTAGCCAACATTATATTGGTAGCATAGTAAACCAACACGGCTTACCCTTATCCCAACACTATCACAGAGTACCTTACTGATGCAAAGGTAGAGCCAAGAGCATATGATACAAAGGTGAAGTCAAAGAAGCTGTTTGACTGGTTCCCGTTGATGGATTCGACCAACCTAAAGAAGAGAGCACAACTTTCTACCACCACATGCCAGTCTGATGAGCCAATAGTAGTAGTTTTTCAGACAACCGACATTACATATACCTCTGATGAGCCATCTTTTAGTGTTGCTGCTATGCATTTGCCACCATCTGCAGGTCATACCATAGCTCCCAAGGTAGCCCCTGCTGGTAACCATGCTCACAGCTCCATTATCTACTCTACGAGTATTCCACACATTGGCGAGTCTCAATAACTGGATGCAGACAACTACTTCAAAGCTGTCTGAGATATTTAGTATTATTGCAATGCAGTCATCTACACATGTACCACAGGTCCCCGCTGATTTTGATGAGAAGATGCACAATATTCTGGACAACCAAAAGTTGATCATGGACACCCTGGTACAACATGGGTCGGTTATTGAGGAGTTGACCAAGGAAGTGAAAAAGCTGAGGAAGTCCCAGGCCAGCAAGAGATCAGTTGATAAGCTTAGGAAGGAGGTGACCCGACTTGCGACAACTAAGGATTTGCCATTTGATATGTTACTTGACCCAGACCAGTCCGCCCTAGATCCATCTGCACCGGTTGCACCAGCTGGCCAGTATGATGAGCCATGCCTTGCTGCAGACACTGCTGAAGCAGTGCATGCGATGTTTGTTATCCCTGCCACTCCCAGATATGATGACGAAGAGATATAGTTGGCTGACCCAACGAGAGATGATGTTGTTGGGGGCACATAGATGTCCAAGGATGCTTTCGGAGTTTTCTCTACCCTCTCTTTTTTCACTCTTATTTTGTTAAGCATTGGGGACAATGCTTACTTTTATTTGGGGGGTGAAGTTTATTTGATACATTGACACATTTTGGATACATTTGGACTATAATAATTGGATGATTCTCTTTCTTTTCTTATTTGTAGTTTATCTATCTTTAGTAGTTATTGTTCATTAGCTTGTTTATTGTTTCACTTTAGTTCTTGTTTTGTTAGTAGCTTCTTTTTATGTTTTCGTAGATAATAAGCCTTTGGTTTTCTTAGTGCCACAGTTCTTTTCAAAGGTAGCCTTTGGAAGCTTTTTATTTACAATATGTTTTTATAACGATNCCATGGTCGAGTACCCAATTAATGTGGGTGTCGTGATGTCAGCCAACATTATATTGGTAGCATAGTAAACCAACACGGCTTACCCTTATCCCAACACTATCACAGAGTACCTTACTGATACAAAGGTAGAGCCAAGAGCATATGATACAAAGGTGAAGTCAAAGAAGCTGTTTGACTGGTTCCCGTTGATGGATTCGACCAACCTAAAGAAGAGAGCACAACCTTCTACCACCACATGTCAGTCTGATGAGCCAATAGTAGTAGTTTTTGAGACAACCGACATTACATCTACCTCTGATGAGCCATCTTTTAGTGTTGCTGCTATGCATTTGCCACCATCTTCAAGTCATACCATAGCTCCCAAGGTAGCCCCTGCTGGTAACCATGCTCACAGCTCTATTATCTACTCTACGAGTATCCCACACATTGGCGAGTCTTAATAACTGGATGCAGACAACTACTTCAAAGTTGTCTGAGATATTTAGTATTATTGCAATGCAGTCATCTACACATGTACCACAGGTCCCCGCTAATTTTGATTAGAAGGTGCACAATATTCTGGACAACCAAAAGTTGATCATGGACACTCTGGTACAACATGGGTCGGTTATTGAGGAGTTGACCAAGGAAGTGAAAAAGCTGAGGAAGTCCCAGGCCAGCAAGAGATCAGTTGATAAGCTTAGGAAGGAGGTGACCCGACTTGCGACAACTAAGGATTTTCCATTTGATATGTTACTTAACCCAGACCAGTCCGCCCTAGATCTATCTGCACCGGTTGCACCAGCTGGCCAGTATGATGAGCCATGCCTTGCTGCAGACACTGCTGAAGCAGTGCATGCGATGTTTGTTATCCATGCCACTCCCAGATATGATGACGAAGAGATATAGTTGGCTGACCCAACGAGAGATGATATTGTTGGGGGCACTTAGATGTCCAAGGATGCTTTGGGAGTTTCCTCCACCCTCTCTGTTTTCACTCTTATTTTGTTAAGCATTGGGGACAATGCTTACTTTTATTTAGGGGGGGGAGTTTATTTGATTGACATATTTGGATACATTCGGATTGTAATAATTGTATGATTTTGTTTCTTTTCTTATTTTTAGTTTATCTATCTTTAGTTAGTTATTGTTCATTAGCTTCTTTAATTGTCCACTTTGGTTTTTGTTTTGTTAATAGCTTTTTTATGTTAGTAGTTTATTTCTATGTTTTTCGTAATAGTATAGATATAAGCCTTTACCCATTTTGTCGTGATCCTCTCTTGGCACCCAGACCTTCCTTAACACTCTTGTGAAATAAATGTCTTAAGGCACAAGTTTAGGGGTAGGGTTGAGGAATTTGAAAGAGGTATCAAGGCACAAAAAAAGAAAAGAAATGATCTCTATGAAAAGAGAAGGCAAGAAAAAAAAACAAAAAAAAAATGCAAGAAAGAGAATAAAAGAAAGGGTTGATGGAATAAAAAAGAGGTAATTATCCCTAGCATGAGCATCAAGGGAGAAAAAGAATGAAATGAACAAGAAAGAGTGATGTCAAGTCTCTCTAGCCCCCAAGAAAAAGATATAGGTATATGTGAGCCAAGAAATGAAAATGCGGAGTGCTTAAGGAAAGGTGCAACCAGTTACCCATATGGTATCCTACCCCAATCCAGAAGCCTTCATTACAACCCAAAAGAAGTCCTACTTGATTTTGAACCAAGTAAGCTAACATTACTGGTGATCTACATGAGGGGCAAGCCTATGGTACTTGAAGTCGTACTTGTGACATTCTTTTGTGAGAGAAGAGTGAACCTTTCATTGATCTAAAGATGGAATGCTAACTTTTGAAGTGAGCTTGGCAAATGGAAGGTAGAGGAGGAAGAGTTTGGATTCCACCATAATCTACATGATAGAACAAGAGTCAACGATGAGTAAAGTCAATTCTTGAAGCTCAGATGTCACATTAGAACTATATGTGCATAATATGTGATTTGTCACCTTGTTGATAATGCATGAATAGTGTGGGTAATTATTGGTCCCAACTGAGTATGAATAGCTTACCATTGACTCTCTGAAATGACCTTTCACTCTGAAGAGGTGGGAACTAATCTATTTGCTTGAGGACAAGCAAAGACTTAAGTTTAGGGTAGTTGATAAGTGTGAATTTTAACCACTTATTAATACCTTCTTGCTTTGGTTTCAGTCCGAAAGTGTTGATTTATGTTCCCAAAACTAATGAAATTGTGCAAATTGCAGAAATGTTGGAGAATTGGATTCTGATGAAGAAATATATCTCAAAAAGGCAAGAAGGAGCGTAGCAGGACAAAAGTGCGGCTCACAGAAGTATTTATGCGGCCGTAGAAGAAAACGCGGACCGTAGAATTCTCTTTGCGGCCACAGATCTGGTGCTAAAGCTCAGAAGTTGATTGAAGAAAAGTATGGACTGCACACAATTTGTGCAGCCGCAAAACATGGTCGCACTCACAAGAATTCAAAAATTTGATAGAGTGTGAAAAATGACCAAGATTGAAGCCTTGCCAGAAGTGCGGACCGCGCATGGAATTGTGAGGCCACAGAAGCTGAAGTGTAGTCGTAGATCAAATTGTACGGCTGCAGAATCCCTCAACCTGCAAACTCGAGCAAAATGTAGATCGCACATAGAATTGTGCGGCCGCAGAACCTCCCGGAGGGCATTTTTGTCAGCGAATTTTGGGACACTATAAATAGACGAAAATCACTTTTTAGGTCAAGTTTGGTAGTTTTTTGAGATGTAGCCATTGTAGTTTACCACTATTGGTAACTTGTGACCAATTTGGGTTAAAAACACATTAGTTTATCATTTTAATTTTGTATTATGGCTTTAATTAGTGTTTCTTCTTTATTTTCTTCCATTTCTTCTATGAGTAGCTAGATATTTATTAGGGTTGTGACCTAACCCTAGTATGTAAACCTTATGAGTAATTAATCTAATACTTGTTTATGATTGGGTGTTTGTTATTTAGCCTTGTTCATGCTTTAATTTTAGAATTAATGGTTGCAAATATTGATTCATGCATTTTTTACTTGGTCTTTACTTGAGAAAGAGGGACCTAATCTAGGAAAACTTGGCTAACAAGAAATTGGGCTAGTTAAGGTTTTGACTAGTCTAATTAAAGGGTTTGAACTAGAGATAGGGAAAACCAGACTTGAACTTATATTAACTATTTGGCTTGATACCCATTTGGGCTTGAGAAAGCCAAAGTGAGCAAAATCACTCTACAACCGAGAGGGATTGAGTGGGTAACTTAGGGTTGGGAGTTATAATACACCTCAATCACTAAAACAAGTATTAACGTAATTAACCCATTAGGCTAACACCTAGGCGAAGGTTACATCCCTAGGTCTTTTACCTATTTGAAAACAACCAAAAATAATTAATCAATCTCTAGTTTCATTTCTCTAGTTAATCATTGTTAGTATAGTTTGTAGAAGTACTTTGAAAAACCATCTTGTTTGGAAGGGTATTTAAGCTATTTCTTCTACACTCTCAAGTGTGCACTCTAACACCCACATTTAGCTCATTGAGGAAATCAACCTCGACTCATAGTTGGGTACTATTTTTCCAATAACCTCTTCCACTCATTGTTGAGTGTGGATTGGGATTGGATTACACATTATTGACATACCGAAACCGGTAGTGCAAAAGGCAAGGGTACCATTGCCTAAGACTCTACCTCCCTACCCTCAAAGACTTGCCAAGCAAAATGGTGAGAATTAATTCAAGAAATTCATTCAAATGATGAAGAGTCTTTCGATTAATGTGCCATTGGTGGAAGCTTTAGAACAAATGCCCGGTTATGCAAAGTTTATGAAAGACCTTGTGACCAAGAAGTGGTCGATAAATTTTGAAACTATCAAGATTACTCATCAAGTGAATGTAATTGTTCATTCCATGGCTCATAAGTTGGAGGATCCAGATGCTTTCACGATTTCTTGTACAATTGGGAGTGCCGAGTTTGCTAAAGCTCTTTGTGATCTTGGCGCAAGTATCCATTTGATGCCCTATTCGGTTTTTAAAACTTTAAAAATTGAGCAACCAAGACCCACTTCTAGGAGGTTTCAAATGGTTGATCGTACCATGAAGAGGTAGTTGGGTGTGATTGAAGATGTTTTGGTCTGGGTTGATAAGTTCATTCTTCTAGCGGACTTTGTTATTCTAGATTGTGAGGTTGATTATGAGGTGCTTATCCTTATTGGGAGACCTTTCCTTGCAACGGGTAAGGCTCTTTGTGATATGGAAGCCGGAGAACTCACTTTTCGGGTTGGTGAGGAACAAGTGGTATTACATGTGTGTAAGTCTATACGGCAACCAAATAGCAATGAGGTGTATTCTTTTATGGATTTGGTGACCGGTGTTATTATTGATGATACAAGTGCTACAATCAATGTTGGTGATATTTTGAAAGTCGTTTTGCTCGATTTTGATGATGACAAGATGGATGGTTTCATGGAATGTGTGCATTCTTTGCAAAGAATGGGGTCATACCACTATGCACCCCGAAAATTATCTTTGGATCTTGAGAATAGGAAAACTCCTCCTACAAAGCCTTCTATTGAAGAGCCACTTACTTTGGAGTTGAATCCATTGCCTCCATAACTTTGGTATGAATTTCTTGGCCCTTGTTCTACTTTACCGGTGAATCTTTCCTCTTGTTTGACTAATGTGCAGGTTGATTCCACATTGGCGGTATTACAAAAGAGGAAGAAAGCTATGGGGTAGACTTTGGGGGACATTCGGGGTATAAGCCTCGCCTTTTGCATGCATAAGATCAAGTTGGAGGATGGTGCTAAACCGTCCATTGAACATCAAAGAAGACTCAATGAGGTGGTACAAGAAGTTGTCAAGAAGGAGATTATCAAGTGGTTAGATGTTGGGGTTGTCTACCCCATCTCTGATAGTTCATGGACCTCTTTGGTTCAATGTATCCCAAAGAAGGAGGGATGACGGTGGTTACCAATGATAAGAATGAGTTGATTCCTATAAGAATGGTGACCGGTTAGAGGGTTTGTACGGATTTTCGTAAATTAAACAAAGTTGCAAGGAAGAATCACTTTCACTTCCTTTCTTGGACCAAATGCAAGACAGATTAGTCGGCCGGTCTTTCTATTATCTTGATGGTCACTCGGGCTACAACTAAATTCGCATTGCTCTAGAAGATCAAGAGAAAATAACCTTTACATGTCTCTACGGTACCTTTGCTTTCAAGATGATGCATTTTTGTTTGTGCAATGCACCAGCGACTTTTCAATGGTGAATGATAGCTATTTTCACGGACATGGTGGAGGACTACCTTGAAGTTTTCATGGATAACTTCTTAGTGGTTGAGGATTCTTTTGATGATTGTCTTGCAAATTTGGACAAAGTGTTGGCTAGACGTGAAGAGACCAACTTGGTGCTCAATTGGGAGAAATGCCATTTCATTGTTGAGGAAGGCATTGTCCTTGGCCATAAAATCTCAAGGAATGGAATTGAAGTAGACAAGGTGAAGATTGAGGTAATTTCTAATCTTCCACCCCAACTTCGATGAAGGGAGTACGAAGTTTCCTAGGCCATGCGGGATTCTACCGAGCTTTATAAAAGATTTCTCTAAAGTGGTGAACTCATTATGTAAGCTCCTTGAGAAGGATGCCAAGTTCCATTTCAATGATGATTGTATGAGGGCCTTTGAACTATTGAAGCGCATGTTGACAATTAATCCTATCATTACCGCTCTAAATTGGAGTTTGCCTTTTGAAGTCATGTGTGATGATGTAGTGGTTGGGGCTATTTTGGGGCAACGTATTAACAAGGTTTTTCATTCAGTTTACTATGCTAGTAAGACCATGAATAGTGACCAAGCCAATTATACCGCTGCGGAGAAAGCTCTCCTTGCTATTGTGTTTGCAATTAAGAAGTTTCGCCCGTTCTTGATGGGTGCCAAAGTTATTATCCACATGGATCATGCGGCACTTCGCTATCTTATGAGCAAAAAGGATTCTAAAGCTCGGTTGATATTCAAGATAAGAAAGGAAGTGAAAACCAAGTGGCAGACCACTTATCTCGTTTGGAGAAGGAGGGGAGACCACATGATGGCCTTGAAATCAATGACTCCTTTCCCGATGAGTAACTTTTGGCAATTTCAATCAAAGAGGTGACGTGGTTTGCGGACTTGGCAAATTTTTTTGTGAGTGGAATCATTCCGGATGATTTCTATTCAAACCAAAGGTAGAAGCTTAAAAGAGATTGTCAAGATTATTATTGGGATGAACCATACCTTTTCCAGATTTATACGTATAGGGTAATTAGAAAGTGTGTACCGAAAGAAGAGCAAGCCGATATTCTTGGTGCTTGTCATTCTTCGCCATAAGGTGGTCATTTATGGTAGGCTATAATCTCGTATTTTAGTCGCTTATTGCACTCTAATTTACTGCATTTTACTTGTTTTGAGCTTTAATTGGTAGTATTTTGCATTTATTGGATATTTTATGCCTTATAGGAATGATTCCGAGTTATGTAGATGTTGTGGAACTAATTCGAGCTATTTGGAGCTTTGAAGTCTGAGTAAAAGCCCAAAGGATTAAGCCGGGATTGTATTTGGGGCTCGAGGATCACTTTTGGATGTTAAAAATCAAGGAAGAAGCAACAGTTGAAGAAATGCACTAGTGCGACGCACTGGGCGACACATCGGTGTAATTTTGTGTCAGGAATTGACAAAGTTCAGAGGTTGGGTTTATGTGGTCTAACAGAAAAAAGCACTAATGCTACGCCCAGTGTGACACATGAAAAGCAATAAGTTTGCAAGTTTTCCTATTTTGGCTAGGAAAGGGTGATTTCGTTTGGGCCCGACCCTACTTGGTATAAATACATGAAAAATAATATTTTTTGGACTTTTGACATACCTTAGACCTAAGGAAGCCAAGGAGGAGTTGGAGGAGCAAAAGCACAAGGATTTCATCATTCCTTCCTCGCTCATGACCCGAGTTTGGGTTTGAATTTATGTTTTCCTATACTTTTATTATATTTGTGATGAATTACTCCATATCTATGGAGTAGTTCTCTTTAGGGTTTGATGGATTTGGTGTATTGATGATTGTTTGTGGATTATAACTCTAGTTTTATATATTGGAGCATTTTTGGATGACTTAATTGTTGCATCTATACTCACTAGTTCATGTAATCGAGAGAGGCATAACTTATGATATCTTTGCATTATTTTGTTGGTTGAGTTCATTAATTCTTCTAAGTAATCGAAATAGGCTAGTTGAATCTAGTTAGGAGAATAATCGAAAGAGGTTTTCCGAAAGACCAATCCACGCATTCTTGCATATTTTCACGTGCTTAAATTAGTTCATTTCGTGAGGTTAAGATTTAATTGAGATAGGAGTTTTTGCTGAACATTTGAACTAATAATTGAGTAATTTGAGAGACTCACTTGAATATTAGAAGTGAATTATCTAGAGTTAGATCCCGAACAATTGTCTTGCACCTATCCTATCAACCCTATTTTCTCTCACTGATAACTTCCTTGCTTATCTATGTTTCAGTTGTCATTAGTCAATAGCATTATAATCTTAGTTACTTTTAGTTAGAAGTCATATAAATCTCAAGTGTTGATCATTTTGGATAGAAATCAAGCTACAAACTACAAGAATACTGTTTAAACTCAATCTATGTGGATACGATATTATACTATACTATATTTGATTAGCGAACATAATTTAAGTATGTGTATCGAGCTCGTCAGTCATCATGGTGGAGCAAGAACGGTGGCCAAAGTAGTTGTGGTTTCTATTGGCCTACTCTTTACAAGGATGCAAGTGACTTAGTGAAAAGACGTGATGAATGTCAATGGTCCGGTGGAATTTAAAAGAAAAATGAGATGTCTCTCACAACCATCTTGGAGATTGATATTTTCGATGTTTGGGCATTGACTTTACGGGCCCTTTTGTGAGTTCTTGTGGAAATATTTACATCTTGGTCGCGGTGGATTATGTGTCCAAATGGGTGGAGGCCGTTGCCTTTCCAATAATGAGGCGAGAAGTGTAGTGGCTTTCTTGAAGAAGAATATTTTTACACGATTAGGTACTGCACGTGCAATCATAAGCGATAGAGGGCACACTTTTGTAAAAAGGCGTTTGGTACTTTACTTAGCAAGTATGGTGTTACTCACAATATCACGACTCCCTATTATCTACAAGCTAGTGGTCAAGTGAAAGTCTTCAACCATGAGATAAAGAGTATTTTGTCTAAAACGGTGAATGTTAATCAGACGGATTGATCCAAGAAGCTTGATGATACGTTATGGGCTTATCGGATATCTTACAAAACACCAATCGGAATGTCTCCATACCGGTTATCGAAAAAGCTTGTCATCTTCCGTTGGAACTATAGCACAAGGCAATGTGGGCCTTAAAGAAATTAAATCTTGATTAGGATGTAGCCGCTAACTTGCGGGTTGCACACTTGAATGAATTTGATGAGTTCCGGTACCATGCATATGAGAGTTCGTCCTTATACAAAGAAAAGATGAAATATCTTCATGACAAATACATTTGGAACAAAGAGTTCAATGTGGGTAATCTTGTATTGTTATTTAACTCAAGGTTGAGGATGTTTCCCCGAAAGCTCAAGTCCAAGTGGAGTGGTCCGTTTGAAATTATTGGTGTGACACCTTTCAGTGCATTGTATTTGAAGAATAAGAACAATGAAATTTTCCGACTCAATGGTCACTGGATGAAGCACTATTTGGGTAAAGTTAGAGATATCCATGTGGTGGCGGTCATTTACTTCACTTGAAGATGCTTTGATATTGTGTCGTACCGTGATGTTAAATCAGGTGCTTATTGGGAGGCAACCAAAGTTCTTTTCCTTTTTCTTTTGTAGTTAGGTGTTATTTGTTGTTTCTAACTTTATTTGAAGTGTGCTATAGGGTTTAGTGTTACATGCAAGAAGGGTGGACAAAAATGGCTTGGTGTTAAAGGAAATGTGGATCGCACATTTTAATTGTGCGGCTGCAAAATTAATTGTGCCACAGCAGAAGAGCTTGTGCGGTCGCACATTTCACATGCGGACCACACTTCTTGAAGCTTGGCAGAGACACTTTCTGAAGTTTGAGTCTGTCAGTGCGGGGATATTCTGCGGCCGCAAGAGGAATTATGCGACCGCACTTAAAATTATGAGGACCGCACAAGTGATACATAGCACTGCTGCCCAGGTGAAGGATTGCATACCACACTTGGAATTGTGTGGCCGCACTCAGCCATTTTCCCTTTCAAAAGTATAAATAGAAGTTTTTCCTTCATTTTACACTTTTCACCCACCATAGAATCATTGTTTGTCTGCGAGCCATGCTTTATTGAGAGATTTTCACTGTCAACCACACACACCTATTTGTGCTCACACACCTAGTGCACTCACTTCATCTGGTATGCTTCACTTCATGTTAATATTTTGTGTTAGCTTAATTTTTGAAATTTTAGCTTCTTTTTAAGCCATATGTCGTTAGAGTTCATCCATGTATCCATGTGGGGCAAACCTGTATTGGGTAATCATTAATACATGTTATAATGGGTTGTGTTAGTTAGATTTGATGTGTATACCATGTTGCCATACCGATTTGTACAACTAATTGCAAAATCTAAGTGAAAAAAGACTGATTGTTCGTTAAAGTTTGAAATCTGTGGCAGTACTTGAATTTGTGCGGTCCGTAGTTTGGTTGTTCTGGGAAACTGGTGAAGGCAAGTGCTTCTGCGGCCGCACTTTAATTGTGCGGACTACAAAATTCTTAGAATGGCCACACTTAGGCCTGCACTGTGTATCGGAGAATTGTCTTTTGAGAAAGCAGATGTGCGGACCGCACTACAAATTTCGCAGAATGCAGATGAATTCTGCGGCCGCACTTTGCCATCACAATGTCTTCAAAGAAGAGGCAACAAAGCCTCTGAATTTTCATGTCATAAGTGCGACGCACATGAAAATATGCGGTCCGCACTCCTATTCTGCGATCGCGCATCAAAAAAGTGAGGACCGCATATCCCATATTCTGCAAGCATGTTATCCTGTTGAAACCCTACTTTGTCCATAATGTTTTCCCTTACTTACATAAGTCCTAATTGTGTTGAATGATGTCGTGCAACTAACAATCCTCTTTGTTTTGATATAGACAATGGTTCGATCACAAGGCTGCGCTGAAACTACCAAGGGTAAAGGAGACTCTTCTAAGGGTCGAGGTAGAGGTGCCTTGCCCTTTAGTGTGCCCAAAACTATTATGAAGAAGACCAAAGCAGGCAAAGGGAGGGGTGCAGACCTCTCCGAGTTTAGTTCTTATGCCCCATCTAGGGAGGCTTCCGAGGGCAACTCCGTGTCTATTCCGAAGGATCAGGCAGTTGCACAGTCCAGGCCACACGGGCGATCTGAGCCCTTAGATATGGCTTCATCATCTCATAGCACTTCCGAGGGTTCAAAAAAGTGCTAGCCAGGCTTCCGAGCCAGCTGCTGCAGAGTCTAGTGCGCAGGATGTACCAGATGATAAAAAAGGGGGAGAAGGTACATGCACTAGGGTTGAGTGGACAAAGAAGAAGGAAGGACGGGAAGACAGATTTGTGAGTTTGCCTGCTTTCACTGATTTTCGAATGTGGTGGCCAGTGAGATCATTGACACATGAGAGGTAGTTTCTGTTGAGGGATCTTGATAGATACAACCATGTAGTGTTGAGGCAATTCAGATAGAGAAAGGGATGTATGTTGTTTACTAAGAAGGTCGTATATGTCAAGGAGAACCTTGTCCACGAGTTCTATGCCAACATTTCACACATTCCTATGGGGACAAAGGTGACCAAAGTAAGCAACGTTAAGGTGAAGTTTAATCTGCACACGCTGAACGCGTACTTGGGTTCTCAGGACTTGGAGCCAAAAGAGTACCTAGAGAAGTTGGTCTTGAAAGAAGAGGCCCGGCCGTGGCTTGTTGAGATCATAGCACCGGGACTACCTCCACCAAGGATCACTGCCGGGGTACCCATTCAACGGAGTACATTGAGCTTTGAGGCAAAAGGTTGACAGACCTTTGTGTGTAGCAGGCTTGACCCTGCCAGAATGAGAACAACTTGCTTGTTCCACGTGCAGTTCTAGTGGTTTGTATCATGGTCGAGTATCCGATCAATGTGGGTGCCTCGATGTCAGCCAATATCTTATTGGTAGCGCAACAGACTAACACAGCTTACCCCTACCCCAGCACTATTACAGAGTACCTCATGATTCAAAGGTAGAGCCAAAGCCATTTGATACTAAGGTGAATCCAAAGAAGCTATTTGAGTGGTACTCTTTGCAGGATCCGACCAACCCGAATGAGAGTGCTCAACCCTCTACTACTACATGCCAGACTGATGAGCCGATAGTGGTAGGTTCTGACATAGCTGATATTACATATACATCAGTTGAGACCTCTACCAGTGCAACAAATATGCCTCTACCACCATTTTCAGCTTCGTCCATAGCTCACCCCACAGCTCTTAGGGCAGTCCCTACTTCGGTTCTCAGGTCGATACCCATGCCTACATGCATACTTTTTGCTTTCCGAGTCTCCTAGAAATTGGCCAGTCTCAACAACTGTATGCAGGCGGCTACTTCAAAGCTATTTGAGATATCTAGTAGTGTTGTAGGGCAGTCATCCATATAGGCACCGTGTGATTTTACTAAGCTTGGTGAGAAGCTGCGCAAGAATATGGACAACCAGAAGTTGATCATGGACACTCTGGTACATTATGGTTCAACTATTAAGGACTTGAACAAAGAAGTAAAGAAGATGAGAAAGTCCCAAGCCAGCAAAAAATCAGTGGATAAGCTTAGGAAAGAGTTGACCCGGCTAGCTACTGCTGGGGATTTACCATTTGATATACTGCTTGACCCAGACCAGTCTGCCCTAGATCCATCTGCACAGGTTGCACCAGTTGGCCAGTCTGAGGAGCAATGCCTAGTTGTTGACACTGCGGACGCAGTGCGTGCGATGTTTGCCACTCCCGCCACTCCCAAATATGACGATGATGATATAGAGTTGGCTGAGCCAACAAGAGTTGATGTTGCTAGGGATATGAGATGTCCAAGGATGCTTAGGGAGTTTCTTCGCCCTCTCTCTTTTCACTCTTCTTAGAGACAATGCTTACTTTTATTCGAGGGGTGGAGTTTATTTGACACATTTGGATACATTTGGACTGTAATAATTGGATGATTCTGTTTCTTTTTAGTTTATCTATTTTAGTTAGTTATTGTTTTCATTAGCTTCTTTAATTGTTTTCTTTGATTTTTGTTTTTTAGTAGCTTCTTTTTATGTTTACTAGTTTTCTTGTTCTTCATAGTAGTATGGATAATAAGCTTTTGGTTTTCTTAATGCCACGATTATTTCCGAAGGTAATCTTTTGTGTGAACCGGGTGACTCTTCCCGAGGATCGATGGTGTGACAACCTTCTTAATAGAATGAGTTCATTTTTGTGTTTAGGTGATAATGATAGTAATAGTAATGAATGAAATTCCTAATCAAGTCATTCTCTAAAAAGAGTTATTTATGATTCATTTGGCACCAACACACTTAACTGCGTGCTTATGGTTTGAAACAAGGTTTTTGAAATAATATAGCTCTAGTTAGTGACTTTGAAACTCTTGAGTTGATTTTGATAATCATTGAGTGGTTAATTGGACCATAGTGATCTTTAACTTGATTGTAATCGATGTAGACTTTAGACTCTATCCTCTTTTACAGTCTAGTAGCATGAGGGGTGAGGTGATTTTTGTTGCTAGTCCAAGTATTTGTGTGAATGGTCTAGAACTTGCCCCAAATGTGATTCAAGGCATAATTCTAAGTTTGCTTGGTTTGGGAAATGATTGTAGACTTTCCTTGGTCCGTTTGAGCTTTCTATTTTCACTCAGTGCTTATTATCTCTAGTCAACCACTTTGAGCTTTTAGCCTTTCTTAATTGGTAACCATGCTACAAGCCTTTACCCGTTTTGTTGTAATCCTCTCTTGGCACCCGGACCTTCCTTAACACTCTTATGAAACAAGTGGCTTAAGGCATAAGTTTGGGAGGAGAGTTGAGGAATCTGAAAGAGGTAT
>AWOL01S0155626.1:0-17543 GCA_000715115.1 Nicotiana otophora
TGAAACGTGGGAGAGGTTCAAGAGTATGCTGGTTAAGTGTCCCCATCATGGCATTCCAGATCAAATATTGGGGTAGAGGTTCTACATGGGATTGCAGACAGCTTAAAGGCCAATGTTGATACTTTAGCGGGTGGAGCAGTTTTTAGCAAATCATTGAGAGAATGCAAGATCCTACTTGATAAAATGGCTCAAAACTCTGGATGGATGACAAGAGACTCTACGATCACTCCAGTAGTTCACTCTGTGGCTTTGGACCAAAACAACTCCATAGCCGAAAATATGGCCACTATGATGACACAAATGAGTATCCTCACCCAAAAGATCGATGAATCTGGCCAGAAGCAGCAGGTACACATAGTTGACGCGACTAATGAGGGCTTATGTACACCATGCATTAACCAACCATATGCATGCTCCTGGAGTGCGGAAAGTGACAACCAGCACTATCAGGAAGATATGAACTATGTGGCCAACTCTGGAGGACAGAGGCAAGGTGGTCAGAATTGGGGGCAACAGAATTAACAATATACACCAGCACAGTAGCAGTACAATAAAAGCAGCAATCCTGGAGCTATGCAACCACAGGGTCAAGTTGTGCCGTACCAAAGGCAACATGGATACAACCAGCAAAATCAGCAACTAGCCTATCAACAACCTCAACAACAGCAAATAGTGAGACAAGAAGATGTGTTGTTTGAAATTAAAGGAATGTTGCAACGACTGATTGAGTCTAATGGAAAAATGCAAGAGAGAGTGGACTCACATGAATCAGCGATAACAGGCATTGAGATTAAATTAGGGCAGATTTCGATGGCTCTAAATAATCGTCCACAAGGGACGCTACCGGCCGACACACAAGTCAATCCAAAAGAGCAGGGCCCGAAACAGATTATGGAAGTGAGTCTAAGAAATGGTAGAGACCTAGATCTTGAGCAAGAAGTTGATCGCGAAAGACGATCAACTGAAACGCTTGTGCCATTACCCATTGAGGTAGATGGTTTAACAGGGTTAACTGAGGTGACGGTATAACATGCACAATAGGGCACAAGCAAAGAAAAAAAGGTTGCAAAGGAGACTGAGGTAGCACAAGAAACGACAGTAGAAGCAGTGCCTGAGCAAGATAAAACTCAAATCACAGGAAGGAAGCGACCTCTAGCACCATTCCCATAGATATTGGCCAAATATCAGAAGGATGAGCAGTATAAGAAATTCATGGAGATGTTGAAACAAATCCAGGTGAACACTCCACTGATTGACGCTTTGAGGGAGATGCATGGGTATGCCAAAATGATGAAGGATTTAATGTCTCGCAAATTCGACTTCCAAGACCTGACCACTGTTACACTAACCCAGACCTGTAGTGCAGTAGTGACGAGACCCATAGCTGAGAAGTTGTCAGACCCAGGAAGTTTTACAGTCCCATGCACAATAGGCAGCTATGCTTTTGCTAAAGCATTGTGTGATTTGGGGAAAGCATAAACTTGATGCCCTTGGCTATCTACAAAAGGTTAGGCATTGGAAGAGCAAGACCCATATCCATGTTACTACAGTTAGCCGACCGGACAGTGAAGAGGCCGTCAGTTATCCTTGATGATGTACTAGTGCAAGTTGGAAAGTTTGTGTTTCCAGCAGATTTTGTCATTCTGGACTGTCGGGTTGATGAGGAGATTCTTATAATTTTGGGAAGACCATTATTGGCCACTGGGAGAGCATTGATTGATTGTGAAACTGGAGAGCTAAAAATGAGACTAAATGATGAAGAGATAACATTCAATGTGCAGAAGTCTATGCGGCAACCAAGTGAATTTACTAACTGCTCTCTAATAGAAGCTGTGGATGTAATTTTGGAGGAGGAAGACGAGACTCTGAACGCTAAAGACCCTCTAGCAGCCTATCTCACGAACATAGAAAAGGTAAATGGAGAGGACTTGGCGGAGTGGGTGCTGGCTCTTGAAGGCTAAGGGTTCTGGAAAAGAGAGCTCGAAATTGATTCTTTACACTTAGAAGAAAGAAAGACTCCTCCAACTAAGCCATCGATCGAAGAGCCACCACAGTTGGAACTGAAGCCATTATCACCTCATCTCAGGTATGCTTTCTTGGGACCTAACTCAACTTTACTTGTTATTATCTCATCTGATTTGTTAGATGTGCAGGAAGAACAACTTTTGTAGGTATTGATAGAGTGCAAACTGTAATTGGTTGGACCATTGCATACATTAAGGGTATCAGCCTGGCCTTTTGTATGCATAAGATTTTACTGGAAGATGGCCACAAACCTTCCAGAGAACATCAAAAAAGGCTAAGCCCCAACATGAAATAAGTTGTAAAAAAAGAGGTGATAAAGTGGTTAGATGCAGGGATCACATTCCCCATCTTTGACAGCAACTGGATCAGCCCAGTCCAATGTGTGCCAAAGAAAAGTGGAATAACTGTAGTGCAAAATGAGAACAACGAGTTGATATCAACAAGAACAGTCACGGGATGGCGAATTTGTATGGACTACAGAAGATTGAACAAGGCCACCCGAAAAGACCACTTTCCCTTGCCGTTCATTGATCAGATGCTAGATAGATTGGCTGGGGGGTCCCATTTCTGCTTTCTGGATGGATACTGGGGGTATAATCAGATATCTATTGCCCCGGAAGATAGAGAAAAAATATCATTCACATGTCCATATGGCGTTTGCGCTTTCCAGAGAATGCCGTTCGGCCTATGCAACGCACCCGCCATATTTTAAAGGTGCATGATGGCCATCTTCACAGATATGGTAGAAGACATAATGGAGGTCTTCATGGATGATTTTTCAGTGGTGGGAGACTCATTCGATGATTGCCTAAAGAATCTGAAAAGAGTGCTGAAAAGATGTGTGGAGACTAATCTGGTGCTCAATTGGGAAAAGTGCCACTTCATGGTACAGAAAGGTATAGTCTTGGGGCAACTAGTGTCAAGTAAGGGCATTGAGGTGGATCGTGCAAAGGTTGATGTGATAGAAAAGCTACCACCCCCCACTTCCGTCAAAGCAATAAGAAGTTTTCTTGGCCACGCCGGTTTCTATAGATGGTTTATAAAAGATTTCTCCAAAATTGCTAACCCCTTGTGTAAAATGCTTGAAAAAGATCACCCTTTTGTGTTTTCTGATGACTGTAGGGTAGCATTTGAGGAGTTGAAGAAGCAACTGGTGACTTCACCAACCATAGTGGCCCTGGACTTGGGAAAACCTATCGAGCTGATGTGCGATGCAAGTGACTATACTGTGGGAGCAGTTCTTGGGCAGCGAAAAAAAAAAGTCATGCATTTGACCTACTATGCAAGTAGAACCTTGAGTGGCGCCCAACTGAACTACACAGTGAAGAGAAAGAGATGCTAGTTATGGTGTTCGCATTTGATAAGTTCAGGTCATACCTGATAGGCTCAAAGATAATTGTTTACACTGACCATGCTGCCCTCAGGTACCTAATTGAGAAAAAGGAGTCAAAGTCGCGCCTAATTCGATGGGTGCTACTGCTACAAGAGTTTGACTTGGAAATCCGGGACCGAAAGGGAACAAAAAACCAAGTTGCTGATCATTTGTCCAGGCTTGAATGAGCGGAAAAGAAGGTTGAGATGGAGGAGATCATGGAGACGTTCCCAGATGAACAACTCTTAGAAACGAGCCTCGAGGATACACCATAGTATGAAGATATTGCAAATTACCTGGAAAGCGGTATTGTTCCCTATGACTTGTCTTCTGTGCAAAAGAAAAAGTTTTCCCGAGATTGTCGCATGTATTTCTGGGATGAACCATATTTGTTTAGGATTGGTCTTGATAACATGATCTGAAGATGCATTCCCGAGATAGATCAATCTTCTGTTTTGCATGCATGTCATGCTTCAACGTATGGAGGACATTTTGGAGGTGTAAGGACAGCGGCTAAAGTGTTGGAGTCAGGTTTTTATTGGCTGACATTGTTTAAAGATGCACATTTCTGGGTGAAAAGTTGTGATGAGTGCCAACGGACGGAGAATATTTCCCGTCGACATGAGATGCCCATGAACCCAATTCAAGAGGTGGAAGTATTCGATGTATGGGGAATCGACTTTATGGGACCATTTGTCAGCTCATATAATAACAAGTACATACTTGTAGCAGTGGACTATGTCTCAAAATGGGTAGAAGCCGTGGCACTTCCAACAAATGACGCGAAGGCAGTTATTGGTTTTCTGAGAAAGAACATTTTCACCCGATTTGGCACTCCAAGAGCTATCATCAGTGATGGGGGCACCCACTTCTACAACCGAGCCTTTGCAAATTTGTTAGAGAAATATAGTGTTCGCCATAAAGTTTATACTTCGTATCACCCACAAACAAGTGGGCAAGTCGAGGTATCAAACAGAGAAATCAAGAGTGTTTTGACCAAAACTGTAAATGCTACTCGGACTGATTGGGCGAGAATATTGGATGATGCGCTATGGGCTTACCGCACTGCATTCAAAACTCTGATTGGTATGACGCCGTATAAATTGGTGTTTGCAAAGGCATGTCACTTGCCAGTGGAGTTAGAGCATAAAGCCTTTGGGGCGTTGCGACAATTAAATCTGGACGTGGAGGTCGCTGGAACTAGTAGAGTCACAGCGCTGCATGAACTTGATGAGTTTCGATACCATTCTTTTGAGAGTACGATGTTATACAAGGAAAGAATGAAACTGGTGCATGACAAAAACATTATTGAGCGAAATTTTAAGCCGGGAGACAGGGTATTATTATTCAATTCGAGATTGAGGTTGTTTTCGGGCAAATTGAAGTCTAGATGGTCAGGACCATTTCGTGTGCTAGAGATTCATCCCACCGGAGCCGTAGAGATTGCTTCAGAAGATGGCTCTCGCAAGTTCAGAGTCAATGGGCACAGGTTAAAACATTATTTGGGCATGGATGACACGAAAGTAGTGTCGGTGACTCATTTGCTAGAGCCACCAATGCTGAGCGAGCCTTAAGTCGATTGTTTGCATCGTGCCGTAACATTAAATCAGGCGCTTTATGGGAGGCAACCCATTGTAATGTTGTATTCGTAGTTGATTGTTAGAGTAGTTAGAATTTTTCTTTTCATTTTTTAGATACTAACATGCTTGCAGGTAATTTCGGCAAGACGTACAGTGCACTGCGCGTCACCTGGTCCCAAGCGAGCTGGGCCAGGCGTTAGCCTGATGGAAATATGGCGTGGGAGCTCGCCTTGCGAGGGGTAAGGCGAGGTGCGTCTCGCGTGGGAGCTCGCCTCGCAAGGGAAATAGCGAGGTTCTTCTCGTGCTAGGACTCGCGTCACATGCCCAAGAGCTCGCGAAGGAGCTCGCCTCGTGAGGGATAAGGTGAGGCAGCAACCGCGCATCGCCAGGTAAGTGTATTCTTTTTGGCTATTTTAATTATTTTTTCCCTTATTTCTTTTAACCCCCTCCCTTAAAAATCTAACCTAAATGCCCAAACCTCATTGCTCACAAAACACACTCAAGAACTCTGCCAAACCCCTTCCCTCACAACCACATTGAAGACAAGCAATCTTCTGCTATTTCCTTCACTTGCAACAGCAATTCAAAGGCAAATTCCTTCTCTTTAACATCTAAGGTATGATTTCTATCTCCTTTCCTTGGGCAATTTCGAGTTGGGTGAATGCATGACATTAGATACAAAATTTGGGGTTGTTCTTCATTGTAACAATGTGTTTGTGTGTCCCAAACCCATGAACCCTATAGGAATGGTGTTGTTATTGTGTGAACAAGTGGTAGTATGAAACTCCAAAGCGGATTTAGGAGGGTGAGGTAATCCCTCACCCCTACAAGCACTCCCATGGCACTAGTGCATGCTAGGAGTTTGTTATAATGCCTCAAAGGCATTCTTTGTCCCTATTGGAGCCCGAGTCTCCCGGATTATCATACTAGTGCTTTGTAGTCGTGCACCACTTTAGAATCTTAAGTATGGGTTGGCTCACCGGTAGCCCGATGCTTCGAAATTGGAGGAAGCACCCATGTGTCATTGCTCGATTCTGACGCTAAGAAAATATGAGGTGAAGTCTGAGTAACCTCAGAAATTGTTGAAAATCATGTGTTAAACTCTTAAGTGTGGGGTGGCAAGACCATGTTTTGGCATGTTGCAATGCAACTTAAACTGATTCATGCTCACCTGTGTAGGTATGAATATGCCTCCAAGAAAAGATACCAGTAAAGGAAAAGCCACATCCACTGCTCTGTCTAAAGCTAAGGCTACCTCCGTACCTCCCCCGAAGAAGAGAAAAGGGGGAGAAGCTATTTCCAGTCAAGATGAAGGACTGCAAGCCGTGGTAGCTATAGCAGCCACTCATCCACAACCTCAAGGACAATGGGAGTTTGGACTCAAAAGAATATCCCTAAACACTAAGGATTGGTACAGGTGTTGTAGGCCAAAACATGTACATCCAGAAGCTGATATTCATGAGCGTCGCCTTCAAGCCAAGTACAAAGAAATTTGGAGAGGCATCTATGAGTTGGGGTTGAGTTATGTGTTCAAAAATACAGGGGATATAAATCTCAATCTGGTTCGGAAATTCTATGCCGAGTTTTATCCAAAGGATCCTTAATAGCTGGTGCCGATTCATGGACGGTTGATAGATTTTTCAGCCACGGCAATATGTAATTTCTTAGGTGCTCCAGATGTTCCTCAGGAGCCATTGGACTACTTCATCGTCCGTCATACATATTGAGAGCTGAGACACACTCTTTGTGGTGTCAATTCTATGACAGCTTTGGTTCGGGATAAGAAAACAAATCGGCACAGGAAATTCCCCAAGAAGAAGATGAGGGCAAAGGCTCAAGTATGGCTGAAACTGATTAATACACGGCTCCTACCTTGAAATCATGACACGCTTATTAGCCATAAGAGTACGTGTGTTTTATATTTCCTCAAGACGGGTCAGAGGGTGAATGTGGGTCATTTGATCCGCTACCAGATATCTCTAGTAAGAACTAGTAAGAGGATCTATCGAATGGCATTTGCAAATATGTTAACTCAATTCTTAAGACACGAAGAGGTTGAGGAGGATAAAGCTTTAGATCACATCATTGATCAGCCCCTACGACTAATGGACATTACAAGTATACAGGTTAATGAGGAGATTGCGGTGCCAACACTGACAGATGTCGAGCACAATGCTCGCGATGTCTTCTTTATGGCCCATTTATATGGGATGACAGACTTGCAACTTCGGATCGGGGGATGGCCGGACACTACAGAGGAAAGGGCCATATTAGAGCAAGGATTCCCGCTCAATTCTCATGCTCAGCAGCTGGTTGGGCTTGGTGATGGATACAGACTCCCAGACGATGAGGATGTCAACACACCTGAGCAGTCCGAGGCCGAGCCAGAGCAGTCAGATGATGAGGATGATGAGGAGGAGGAGGAGGAAGCACAAGACGAGGTGGGGGCAGCCTCAGAGGAGGAAGGTGATGATGCAGTTTGATCAGAGAGTTTTCCTACACCTTACTCATTTTTTTCTTGTTTTGTCAGTTTGTGTATGCACTGAGGACATTGCATGAAAAATAAGTGTGGGGTGGTAACTTGTAAATATTAGTCTTGTTTTAGTTAATTTTTTTGTTGTTGTTATAATGTACTAATTTTGTTTGAGTTAGTGTCGTCTTAGCCTAGTAAAAAAATTAAAATTGGACTCTTCCCGACGATGGATCTCCTAGATAGTTTTCTTGAAGGAATTAAGTCTAAAGAAACAAAAACCAAAGAGATTTTCTTGTAGGTAGTGTAGTAATTCCCCCTGGGTTTTTCTTTGGACCGCGGTTCGTTTTCAAGGATTTTTAGTTGAACCGAGTGTAGTTAATTTTAATCTTTAGGAGTAGAAACCACTGGGCTATGAATTGAATTGCAGCGATATCTCTTGACTGTGTTATACCTTGAGAATAGTGAGTACTCTATTTGTGACGCTTAGGCTCAGTTTTTGACTCTAGTATAATACCTTAAATCGCAGATTCTTAAATTTGCTTAATTGCTTTGACTGGAGTGCCATGATAAAACCAATCATGAGTGAGTTATGTGCCATGTGCGTGTGAGGTTTGTATGTATTCTGTGCATTGCATTTGATATCTAGAACTTGCCCCGTGTGTTTGCAAAGCGAAATAGTAGTTTTGTTCAGTCTAAGAAGTGATATAGGCGTTTCTTTATTGAGACAGATATATATAGTTTACCTGCCTAATTGCTATGTAACGTAGTTAACCACTTTGATCATGTAATCCTATTTCTTTGGCAACCACATTATAAGCCTTACCCCTTTATTTGAATTAACCATCTATTGAAACCTTTTCGCCTCTCATAAGCACTTGAATTGTTATGAACTGTGTAAAAGTTAAAGTGTGGGTGATGGTTTGGCTTTTGAGTGCAACTAATGAAATAAGGAGAAATGTGCACTATTTTGAAAAAAATAAAAGCCACTTGAATTGATAAAGAAAGAAAAAAATAGTTGTATCGTTGTGAAAACTATTTGTTGATAGTGTAGTGAAAGGTTTCAGTTTGTATGATATATATTCTACTTGCGATTCAGAGTTGAGGGTGAGACCCTCATGGTGTCATGTAATTGTGCTTAAAGAAGTATGAGGTAATATACATTGATGTGAAGGTGGAGTTATGGTTTGACATAAGTATGGGCTTGAATGTTAAAGTATATGTATTAAAGTGCTTAGGGAGGTGTAGTCACTCTTATATCCAAAGGTATCATACCCGACCCGCAGCCTACATTACAACCTATTAAAGTCCTACTTGATCCTAGACTGAATGAACTCAATTAGTAGAGTATTACACTACGGGCAAGCCTATGGTGCATCATTTGTGGCATATGAATGTTATTTCTGAGAGCGAGTGAATTTTTCCTATCTTGAGTTCCTACGTTCTTAATACTCATTGTGTGTGGAACTTAAGTTCTTTGTTGGGTGAGGGCACGTGATTCATAAAGGAAAGGTAATGTCGTTGACCTCCATGTTAGAGTAAGTAAGTGAATTGTGAATAAGGAATGGTATTTGTGAGTCAAATCTTAAGGTGAAAATGTTACACCTTTGTGCTTAGTCTATTTCAAAGATTCATGGTGTGATGAGTTAAGGGAATTTCTTAAAAAGTTCATGTCTATAAGTGTAGTTTGATTGCTCGAGAACGAGCAATGTTTAAGTGTGGGGTATTGATGTGTGGCTATAATTTCATATTTTAGTACATTAATTACCTTGCATTTTATGTGCTTTAATGTTAAACTATACTTTATTTGCACGTAATGGAGTTTATTTTATGTGTAGGTGAATTGGAGATGAAATTAGAGCAAAAGGAAGATTTAAAGAATAAAGTGTGCTCGAAAACTGTGGAAAGAAGAAAGAATGCATTAAGCAGTGAAAATATGAAGAAGCTCACGAGGCGACCCTTTGATCTCGCGTGGAAGCTGGTGACGCGAGCCTCTGAGCTCGCGTAGGAGCAGGCGTCGCGAAGGTTGAGGCGAGCTCGAGCTCGCGTGGGAGCTGGCACCGCACAGTGTTAGGCGAGGTTCATCTCGCGTGGAGCCTCGTGAGGCATGGTCAGAGGCGCGCTTACTCCAATTTTTGAAGGCTTATTTCGTCTCCTGGTTTGTCTAGGACTTGACCTATGTCGTTTAGGTCTTTTTCTACACATATAAATAGACATATAACACCACTTTTGAAGGAGTTGTTTTGCGGCCGCAGGAAAAAATAGCTCGTGGAACACCAGTTGGGAGATAGAATCATCGATTTCTACATTATTTCATCTTTACTTTGTAATTTAATTATGCAAAATATTTGGAATATTATTACTATGAGTATTAGTAGCTAAACTCCCAATCTAGGGTTTTGATGGAACCTATTGGAGGATGAATTTCCTGTTACGTTAATATAGATTTGCCGTAGTATTTTCTCTATTTGTTCAATTACGTTATTAGTGTGGTTGGTTGAAGAGTTCTCAACCGACTGTGCCTATTTAGTGTGTATTACTCGGAAGAGAGTGCATATTTAGGTAGTTGCTGAACAACATCACTCCTAACGTATATGAGAGATCAATACGGAGGGTTTAAAGGTGGGATTAGGAATGACGAAACCTTGGTGCGATCCGAGTGAGCCGTACTTAGTGCCAGCTAGCGTAATTCGGAAGAATATGTATAGTAAATTGTGATAGTTACTCGGGAGAGAATTACGACACTCAGAGCGCTCATGATCGGTAGAGAAAACTTAGGGAAATTTATAGGAAATGTAGAGGAAAGGATTCCGACAATAGGAGAAATCATAACCTTAGATCATTCCAATTCTTGTCTACAACCTGTTCGTAGTTAGTTATTAATTACTGCATTTTCATTACGTGATATTTAGTTAGTAAACATCCAATTTGTTATTTAAATATTCCTGAATATTGATTGCGTGAATTTGTGCGAATATAGTAGCTGTGCTTAATATATTAATTCCCTGTGGGATTCGACTCTGGACTTGTTGACCGGAATATATTTACAACGACCGCTTAGTCCTTTTTATAAAGCATAATTGGACGTGATCACATGACCATCTTTTTCCCAACAAATCCAATACTCTTACTTATAGAATATTAAGCATTTGAAGTTAAACAAGTGCATAAGTCCAAGCACATTCTATAGATTAGGATCGATTACTTTCGTTCGATCTACGCTGAAAAACTTAGATAAAATAGATAAAGGATAACATTGTCTAGAAAATTAGGAACATACGAATCTTGCAAACTCCTTCAATTACTTCCCTTTATCATTGCATATACAAGCCTTTTGATGCAACAGAGAAAACCTTTTTCATGAATGCTCAAAATTCAACATTAAATTGTTCTGAATGTAGTATTGAGTTGATGTGCATAACTTGAATAAGTTGGAGCTAGAAAAAGCACAATTTAGTGATTCAATTTATGCTATATTTAATAAAGATTTGGCTGGTGAGATGCAACTAAATAATTAGAATAAAAATTATAATACTCAGAACGCACCTACAAGGCTCTTAAGCTCAATAATGCCAAAGTTGAACAAGAAAAAGAAGAGGACAAGGTAGTAGGAATGAAATTAGAGTTTGTTTTATCCTAATCGGTCGTCCAAAAAAGCTTCATCACCGTAGAAACCTTTTCATCATCATCATCTACCATCATATTCCACACATAAGGCAAATACAAGTAATCGAGAGATTGACTCCCTCTTATTTAGAATCAGCTGCGAGTGGTCTGGTCTCACCGGTTATGAATTCCCACTTTGCGGAACTACTCTATCAGCGTCATGTTGCTGCACTCTAAGAAGATGATGGCCGGTTATGTTCAACGTCTGCCTAAAAAGTTGTCACGAGTTGCCCGAAATGTCAAGGGACTATTTATTCAAGTGCATTTGTTTCTGTTATTCAAGTGCAATATTTGTCTCTTATTTTTCAGGTTTTATATTTCACTTTATGTAGCCATTTGTACATGTAATTATTTTATAAGTGATCTATTAACACAAAGTTACTTTTATACTATCCATGCTTAAAATGGAGTTCACTACAAATATGTTATTATAAGACAAGCTTCAAATATGCTATGTTTAGATGAGTTTTAATTATATGCATTGACAATATAAAATTATTTATACTGTCAGACCATATATCACATAATTAGAGTTTTTAGCCTTATCTATTGAGATAGGTCTTTTTTGTCCTTATATACTCCAGAGTATCTTTCGTCCCTTAAGTTTGTTAAAGTGTGGCACTTTTAGTGTGGCTAACAAAATGGGGCTAACTTGAAATTAAAACTAACGATTGTGTAAAACCTTTTCCTACGTTCTCCATTATTCATGATCCCTCCCGAATCTAAGCTTTTTCTTGAAAAGATTTAATGTAATTTTATAGGTAAAAAAACTCAGAAAGCCAGTTAAATTTCGTAAATCAACAAGTGTGAAACTGAAAGAAAACAAAGCCTAAGCTAGTGAGCCACCATCGGTGAAACAGAAAGGTGTTTTTTTTTCAACTTCCCGTTCTCTGTTTTTGTGTGTTCTTTGTTTATATTTTGTTGAACTTTGAAGGAGAAAGACAGAGGATATAATGCAGATTTTTGTGTAATTTGAGGTTTCAGAGAGTTTACAGTTTGCTTCTTTTTTTGTCTTCTTGGAAATAGTTCTTTTTCCCAATTATTTTTGTTGGTGTTGTGAGAACTTAAAGTCAACACGTTTACAGTTCGTTGGAGAAAGAAAAGAAGATGAGTTAATTAGAAATATCTGCAAAATTTTGTATGAATGTGTGAATAAATAAAATTCAAATAATGGAGAAGGATGAATATGACGAATAAATAGTTATACATCCATATTATTCATTAAAAATAGATTAAATAATGAACTTTTTTAAAAATGGGTCAGATAATTTCAATTGCAAATATTACTAGGTGACGTGATACTATGAGAATCTTTACACATTCATTGTTAAACTTCATTCTAAGACGTATGAATTTAACATAACAAAGGATAGACAATGCGGCTGAAATTAAATATCCGCTAAAATGAACTGATCATTTAATATTAACTAACAACAACATTTCCATAGAAATTAGATAGAATCGTCACTCGTTTAAGGTCTTTTGAAGCTTTATTAACTATGTTAATGCTGGCCTTCAACATAATATGACTCTTCTCTTATCTCAGTTTATATCAACTACTTTGCAAAATTCACATAAACAGTATAGAAATTGATAAATTAGTGCCCCAAATAACTAGTATATGAATATCTGAAACCATATAAAAAAGAGTTAATACCCTCAAACCCCCTTAAACTATCACATTTTGTCAGTTTCCTACTTAAACTATTCGGTGTCCCCAAAACCCCCCCGAACTATATTGCCGCTCGTATTAAAAACACTTCGTCGCTGACCTGGCATAACATGTGTAGATACTCGCTTGGGAGCGCGTGATAGCTGAAAAAAAGCCATCAAAATGGCCCACCTAACATAAAATAATGGTTAATTAACCTAACCCTCTTTCAAATTTATTATTTTAATAAATATTCTCCTTATTTCAATTATATCCATCTTTCTTCCTATTTTTCACCATTCTTCCTTATTTTTTCACCTTTCTTCTTTGTTTTTCACCTTCTTCATTTTTTAACCTTTTTTCTTCAATTCTCCGTATGGGTTTCCTATGAAAAAATTTCTCCCTCTCTTGTTTCCTCTAAAATTATTTATTCTCTTTCTTCTTTTAGTCTTCTTTCATGTCTTACACATATTGTTGAAAGAATACCAACTTAAATCTTCTTATTAAACACAACACCTTGTAAAGAATAAAGTTGAATCTCTTGAACCTTCTTTATCTAATTTGGAATTAGAGAATGTAATTGCTGGCAATTGATTTTTTATTTGCAAAATTTTTATTTTGTGTAATATTTTTTATGTAATATAAGATGACTTTTAAGAAATACAACACTATATGACTTTATTTATATTTTAACTGTGCTACAAAATGAATATAAATAAGGACTTATCAATTGGAGTCTATCATAAAACACAATCACAATTAAACCTAAAATTAACACAGTACATTAGATATTATTTTGGTCAAAACTCCTAGAATAAATCAATCATTCGAGAGTAATACATCATGAGTAAACTATATAAAAACTTTGTACAAACCATAAGTTAATATAGTTAGACTGACGTACCATTAAAAGTCCAACATGGGGTTTTAATATATAGGAGAATATAGTTCAGGGAGATTTTGGGGACACCAGATAGTTTAAGTAGTAACTGACAAAAAAGTGATAGTTTAGACGGGTTTTAGACTGACTTAAATAGCCACGTGTAGTGCTACATAACACGTTTTTTAGACAATTAGGAGCGTGTACTAGACGCACCTCGAAAAATGCAATGAGGGATTTTTAATATGAACGGCAATATAGTTCAGGGGGTTTAGGGGACACCGAATAGTTTAAGTAGAAAACAGACAAACATTTGATAGTTTAGGGGGATTTTAGGGTATTAACTCTATAAAAAAAGTTCCACTACCATTGATCTGATACAGATAAAGAAAATCTGATCATCTCCACGTGATATGAAGATCAACACATAAACACCTTGGAGAAAAACAATCAAAATCAATAACAAGGAACTTATCGAAAGAGAGAAAAGATTCCTCCACCCTTAATTGAACTAAGCTGGCTGATACTATAACTCTATTTTATGCAAAAACACTACTGTGTATTGATCAGCATCTTAACAACAATTATAGGAGGGCTATCATTTGTAAAATAGGTCTCTTATCCAGCAATGAGGACCGCAACCAAAATGTAAAAGAATATAAATAAAATAGCTGCAAAGGATTAATACTACATTTTTGTGCCTCCGCCATCCGACATGAGAGATGCAGCTGCTGCAGCTGCAGTAGGAACAACCCCTGTTGACACACCGGGTTTTGACAAATGGAGGAGCCTGAAAAATAGAAACCATTTGTATGTCTGCCAAATGATAGAAATAAGTAAATAAAACTAGTTTCCCCTAACAATAAATACCAGATACAACCAAAGGCGAATCCAAGATTTAAATTGGTTGGGGTTCAACCTTTAGGTTCTAACCCCATTATACTTTTGAAATTTGGTGATTTTTTACATATATATCTCTATGCTCTGTCGAAAGTACTAATTCAGTTCATCCCATTATTTATAAGCTCAATTCACCTCAGGGTAACAAACCAATATAAAGGTACTTACGGTGCAAGATATTCACAGAAGGACGATACAGCAGCAACAACTTCAGTGTAATTTTCAGATGAAGCAGGTGCTGTCACTTCAACTAGCTGTATGCCCGGTGTCACAGGCACTGCCTCATCAGTTGCATGAAGTTTCAACATCTTGTTGATGGATGAAACTGTAACGGTTATCTGGGCACCTCTTTGGAAATGGAATGCAAAACCAACTCTCAGCTGCTCGTGGTCTAGCTTGTAGCCAAGTGCATAAAACATGCGCAATGCATTCTTGCTTATTTTGCTTTCTATCATCGGTCTCACCAAGACGGAGATTTGTTCAGCACCAGTGCCTCTCATCGGACCACCAACATGTCGAACAGTCCTATATTTAATTTCCCACAAAAATTTAGGCTTCACATATCGCCAGAGCTAGGCACAGTATGAAACAGATCACTTACCATGTGGGTTCCGGCTGCTCAAGATCACATAAGAGGCGTATTTCTGATGCTACTAAGCCTGAGAATGAGAAGTAACGGACTTCATGGTTATAATAACCCAAGGAGAAAAGTGTGGGAGGGAGAAAAAGGAAAAATGTAAAATGGATCTTAAGTGGCCTTTTGACAAGATATGACATGTCAAACAAGCACAAGTATCTCATCAATAAACCATGATAACAAACACCCTTCTGTAAAAAAAACAGGGCAGTCAACACGGTAATGAAGCCAAAACCATGAGTTCTTCAACTTACACATAAGATGTACTGAAAGCAAAAAATACCTACACATAATTCAATGCAATAATTGTCATGTCGCGCCGTAATACAACTAGAATGAGATGGACCACAAACTAGATAAACCAACTATATCAAACAGCTAAGGTAAGAAAACTTCCTATGGATGCATATATGGTCGCAAGAATTTGTCTCAATCGCATATCTACATACATGACCACTGAATTAGTGGTTCCTAGTTCCATGGTAGTTTACGAAGAAAACTCACTTACCTAGGTTTGGAACACTCTTAAGGCACAGTTCATGGATCCTTAAGCTTTGTTTACGTACACCACAAAGCCCTTGAAGCAGAATTTCGAGGGCCTCAACATGCTGCTGATATGGTTTGCACTGTCAAAATCTTTTTCTATATTCAAATGCTAAATTCCATATTCAACGCCATAAAGTTAGCAGGCACATTTTTGCAAGAAGCGAAATGTGCTCAGTGAACTTACTTGAGTCTCAATAATTCCCTGAACCACACACTCCATTCCCACTTCAATTTATTCTAATTCACATGCAAAAGAACCTTTTGCAATGCACCTGTGAGTCCAAGAACCAAAAGAAATTAAGTTGAACTAAAGAGTGAAAAGGAAAAAGTTAACACCTAACAAAATTATAAAAGTGTCGTCTACACTCTTCATAAGAAGTGCATTGACTGAATATAGAAAGAGCAATTGCCTTCCAAAGCCCAGAGTTAAGGAAAGTGAAACCAAAATCCTGCACCTACAAACTACAAGTCTACAATATATGACTAACTTCCTAATAGCAAAGACAGCATATCAATAATAGTTTACATTGGTCCACCAAATGGCAAATGCTCTCAAAAACATGACTTTCCAGCTAAAAATACTTTTAAAATGACAAATGTTTAACAATAGCATTATCATTTAGAAAACAATTTGACCTCCAAAAGAAATGAAGGAATAAAAAAAGCAAAATGAATCAGAAAGAAAACTGTAACAGAAAGAAAACAATTAGACGACTAGCAGCTTTCTTTCCGTGGAGCAAATCCATGATTTGAATTTTATGGGTTTGAGCTCATGATTCTCCCATACCTCATTTGATTTACTAGGTACGAAATCAATTATTTGTACTTATTTAGTGAATTTTTTAACACATATACAGGTCTGAGCCAAAGCTAACGGGTTCGGATACACCCATAACTTACGCTCTACATCTGCCCAAAATTCACTCCCTTTACACCTTGGAAGAAAGAAAGAAAAAATGCAAATTTACTGGGAACGAAATCAATTATTTGTACTTATTTAGTACATTTTTAACACATATACATGTCTGAGCCAAAGCTACTTTGTTCGGATAAACCCATAACTTACACTGCACATCCGCCCCTATTTCCCCCCATTACACCTTGAAAGGAAAAAAAAAATGCAAATTTACTTGTAAAAAATCAGAAAGAAATATGAAAAGTTAGAGTAAATTAGAGAAGAGCTTTCTTTAAGCAGTCGGAGAAACACAGAAGGAATGCAAGCAACCCAATTCGTTATTCTTATTTATGATATAAGAAAAAGCAGTGGAAAAAGGGATCAGTTTTTTACTATTGTACCGTCAAAATTAAGTAGAAAAACAAATAAAGCGGGTGGGAAGGGGATAGGGTTTTACTCTCTTAAGAAACGAAGAAAAGAAAAAACTGGAGAGGTAAAGTCAGAGAGGAACGTACGAGGAGTTTGCCGAAGAAGACGACTGTTTTGCCAAGTGATTTGGGTTTCAAAAGGCTGCTGCAGTCTCAAAAATAATACTGTGCCCATAGTTCAAAGAATAAATTTAAATTGTATGCTCTTAAACTTAAAAATGTATATATATGTGCCAAGATGTTATTGAATCTTGTGGTCTTAATATATAATATAAACTAGTTAAATTGCCGCGCTTGGCACGATTGTTTTCTAAAAAATATACTAATTTATGGCTCCCATTGATTACAAGACGCGGGAAGCGAGGCTTAGATGGTTCGGACATGTTTAGAGGAGAAGCCCAGATGCTCCGGTACGGAGGTGTGAGCAGCTGGTTGTGGAGGGCACGAGAAGAGGTAGAGGGCGGCCTAAGAAGTATTGGGGAGAGGTGATCAG